>CAWUFW010026523.1:0-32870 GCA_963921515.1 Calotriton arnoldi
TCCCTGTGCTGTTGTCATTGGTGGTCCTTGGTCTGTCCGTGTCGGCGGGGGTGGTCTGTGTGTTGGCAGTTGTTGGAGGAGTGGGTGCAGGGGGTGCAGATGTTGGTCCTGCTGGTGCTGCATGATGACTCACACCGGAGGTGCCAGGTAGGTCTTCGCCATCCGAGGAGGGCAGAGGCTGTTCCTCACCAGTGAGCTCAGTGTCCCCCGGAGCCTGGGACAGGGACTCCTCATCCTCTGCTGCTGTGTCCCCATCATCACCTGTTTTTGGAAGAGACACACAATGTATGTTATGTTTCTACAGGCATCAATGGTTCAAATACCTGACAGTTGTGACTGTACCTCTGGATGCGGGCCTGTACATTGCATTGTCCTAAGTTGTCACAGTCAGAGGTTGATATTGGTGTAGCACATTGTCCTGCCAACCTGAAGCATTTCAATGTGAATGTTGAGGTGTGTGCATGGCCAGCATTGGTGGTATTTGGTGGACATCCGGCCCTCCTTCTCCCCCAGCCCAGTTATCCCACCATGAAGCATGCCACCCTTGCAGTGTGTGCAGGTTGACTCTCAGGATGTCAGTCAGTGGTGTCCTGCTGTTGGTTGGTGCCCAGTTCCCAGCAGGGCCTTGTGCTCCCCACAACAGAGCACCTCTGTCAGACATCTTAGAAGTGGTTTTCACTCCCTGTGAGGTGTGCATGCTTCAGTGTGAGCTTGCTGGGCCATGTGGGTGGGGGATGTTGAGCTGTGACTACCACTCCCATCAAGCTATTGCCTGCACCCCCATTGCCAGCATGTCCATACTTCCTTCCTTTTGAGTGGACTTCACTGTGTGTGAGTGTGACAGCAATGGCAAGATGGCTGACAGTGGGGTCCTGTTGTTTGTTGGTGCACAGTTCCCAGCAGGGCCTTGTGCTCCCCACAGCAGTACCCAGTGTCAGCCATCTTGTCAGTTGTTTTCCACTCCCTGTGATGTGAGCATGGTTCAGAGTGGTGTTGATGGGCCAATTGTGAGGGTGACCAATATCTGTGACTACCACTCCCATCATGCTATTGCCTACACCCCCCTTCCCAGCATGTCCATACTTCCTTCCTTTTGAGTGGACTTCACTGTGTGTGAGTGTGACAGCAATGGCAAGATGGCTGACAGTGGGGTCCTGTTGTTTGTTGGTGCACAGTTCCCAGCAGGGCCTTGTGCTCCCCACAGCAGTACCCAGTGTCAGCCATCTTGTCAGTTCTTTTCCACTCCCTGTGATGTGAGCATGGTTCAGAGTGGTGTTGATGGGCCAGTTGTGAGGGTGACCAATATCTGTGACTACCACTCCCATCATGCTATTGCCTACAACCCCCTTCCCAGCATGCCCATACTTCCTTCCTTTTGAGTCGACTTCACTGTGTGTGAGTGTGACAGCAATGGCAAGATGGCTGACAGTGTGGTCCTGTTGTTTGTTGGTGCACAGTTCCCAGCAGGGCCTTGTGCTCCCCACAGCAGTACCCAGTGTCAGCCATCTTGTCAGTTGTTTTCCACTCCCTGTGATGTGAGCATGGTTCAGAGTGGTGTTGATGGGCCAATTGTGAGGGTGACCAATATCTGTGACTACCACTCCCATCATGCTATTGCCTACACCCCCTTCCCAGCATGTCCATACTTCCTTCCTTTTGAGTGGACTTCACTGTGTGTGAGTGTGACAGCAATGGCAAGATGGCTGACAGTGTGGTCCTGTTGTTTGTTGGTGCACAGTTCCCAGCAGGGCCTTGTGCTCCCGACAGCAGTACCCAGTGTCAGCCATCTTGTCAGTTCTTTTCCACTCCCTGTGATGTGAGCATGGTTCAGAGTGGTATTGATGGGCCAATTGTGAGGGTGACCAATATCTGTGACTACCACTCCCATCATGCTATTGCCAACAAACCCCTTCCCAGCATGCCCATCCTTCCTTCCTTTTGAGTCGACTTCACTGTGGGTGAGTGTGACAGCAATGGCAAGATGGCTGACAGTGTGGTCCTGTTGTTTGTTGGTGCACAGTTCCCAGCAGGGCCTTGTGCTCCCCACAGCAGTACCCAGTGTCAGCCATCTTGTCAGTTGTTTTCCACTCCCTGTGATGTGAGCATGGTTCAGAGTGGTGTTGATGGGCCAATTGTGAGGGTGACCAATATCTGTGACTACCACTCCCATCATGCTATTGCCTACACCCCCTTCCCAGCATGTCCATACTTCCTTCCTTTTGAGTGGACTTCACTGTGTGTGAGTGTGACAGCAATGGCAAGATGGCTGACAGTGTGGTCCTGTTGTTTGTTGGTGCACAGTTCCCAGCAGGGCCTTGTGCTCCCGACAGCAGTACCCAGTGTCAGCCATCTTGTCAGTTCTTTTCCACTCCCTGTGATGTGAGCATGGTTCAGAGTGGTATTGATGGGCCAATTGTGAGGGTGACCAATATCTGTGACTACCACTCCCATCATGCTATTGCCAACAAACCCCTTCCCAGCATGCCCATCCTTCCTTCCTTTTGAGTGGACTTCACTGTGTGTGAGTGTGACAGCAATGGCAAGATGGCTGACAGTGTGGTCCTGTTGTTTGTTGGTGCACAGTTCCCAGCAGGGCCTTGTGCTCCCGACAGCAGTACCCAGTGTCAGCCATCTTGTCAGTTCTTTTCCACTCCCTGTGATGTGAGCATGGTTCAGAGTGGTATTGATGGGCCAATTGTGAGGGTGACCAATATCTGTGACTACCACTCCCATCATGCTATTGCCAACAAACCCCTTCCCAGCATGCCCATCCTTCCTTCCTTTTGAGTCGACTTCACTGTGGGTGAGTGTGACAGCAATGGCAAGGTGGCTGACAGTGTGGTCCTGTTGTTTGTTGGTGCACAGTTCCCAGCAGGGCCTTGTGCTCCCCACAGCAGTACCCAGTGTCAGCCATCTTGTCAGTTGTTTTCCACTCCCTGTGATGTGAGCATGGTTCAGAGTGGTGTTGATGGGCCAATTGTGAGGGTGACCAATATCTGTGACTACCACTCCCATCATGCTATTGCCTACACCCCCTTCCCAGCATGTCCATACTTCCTTCCTTTTGAGTGGACTTCACTGTGTGTGAGTGTGACAGCAATGGCAAGATGGCTGACAGTGTGGTCCTGTTGTTTGTTGGTGCACAGTTCCCAGCAGGGCCTTGTGCTCCCGACAGCAGTACCCAGTGTCAGCCATCTTGTCAGTTCTTTTCCACTCCCTGTGATGTGAGCATGGTTCAGAGTGGTATTGATGGGCCAATTGTGAGGGTGACCAATATCTGTGACTACCACTCCCATCATGCTATTGCCAACAAACCCCTTCCCAGCATGCCCATCCTTCCTTCCTTTTGAGTCGACTTCACTGTGGGTGAGTGTGACAGCAATGGCAAGATGGCTGACAGTGTGGTCCTGTTGTTTGTTGGTGCACAGTTCCCAGCAGGGCCTTGTGCTCCCCACAGCAGTACCCAGTGTCAGCCATCTTGTCAGTTATTTTCCACTCCCTGTGATGTGAGCATGGTTCAGAGTGGTGTTGATGGGCCAATTGTGAGGGTGACCAATATCTGTGACTACCACTCCCATCATGCTATTGCCTACACCCCCCATCCCAGCATGCCCATACTTCCTTCCTTTTGACTCTGCTTCCCTGTGGGGTAGTGTGCCTGTGCTGACAGGATGGCTGACAGTGTTGTCCTGCCATTTGTTTGGCTACAAGTCCCAAAGGTGTCCCTGTGCTTCACACAGCATAACCCAGTGTGGTTGTTCTTTGTGGGATATTTCATTAGAGTGTGAGGCATTGCTTTGTCCCAGGTGAGTTGTGTGGAGTTTGTGTTAAGGGGGTGTGTGAGAAAAGCTGCTGGTGACTATGGTCATAGCTGTCAGTCCTCCTTCCCACCCAGCCAGATATCCCAAGATGGAACATGCTTCCATTGCAAGGAGTGCAAGTTGGCTTTCAGGATGTCAGTCAGTGGTGTCCTGCTGTTTGGTTGGTGCACAGTTCCCAGCAAGGCCTTGTGCTCCCCACAGCAGTACCCAGTGTCAGCCATCTTGTCAGTTCTTTTCCACTCCCTGTGATGTGAGCATGGTTCAGAGTGGTGTTGATGGGCCAATTGTGAGGGTGACCAATATCTGTGACAACAACTCCCATCATGCTATTGGCTACACTGACTTCACCAGCATACACATAATTCCTTCCTTTCAGTGAGCTTCCCTGTGAGGTGGTGTTCTAGTGGTGGCAAAATATCTGACAGTGTTTGTTGGTTAGATTTCTGCCACTGCCTAGCTCTATTTGTTGTTAGGTTTGTACATGTCATGACACAGTTACATATCACTATGAGATGGCATGTATTGTGTTTATCTAACTAACATACACATCTTGGGATGATTATCTTTTGGTTGCTGTGGATTTGCTAAGGGTGCATGGTTTGACTATCCCCTTGACAGTGATGTGTGTGTATTGTCACACAATATTGTGTATATTTGTTGTGTACTCACCAGGCTCTGGGATGTTTGATAGTCCATATACGCTCACTGGTGGTAGGATGGCCCGCACCTTCTCCTCCCAGGGCCTGAGGTATACTGGTTTGGCAGGAGGGCCACTGCCGGTGCGCTGACTCAAGACGTAATCCTTCTTTAGTAGGTCCTTGACCCTCCTGCGCACATCATACCACCTGTTCTGGATGTCTTCCTTTGTGCGCAAACATGGTTATTGTGCGTTCACCCTGTCGACGATCCTCTCCCACATCTTGGTTTTCTGCGACATGGGGGTCTTTGGACCAATGTACCAAACAACTGTGGCTCTACCCTGAGGATCTCATCTACCAGGACTTCCAATTCACTGTCTAGGAACTTTGGATTCTTCTTTGGGGGCATGGTGATGGGTGGTGGTGGGGATTGATGTGTGTGTGAGTGTGCAAGTGAGGGTGGGTGAGTGTAGGTTTTGCTGGGTGTATGTGAGGGTGCTCTTTGTGAGGTGCTAATGGTGTGTGGCTTGTGTGATGGATGAGTTGTGAGTGTGTCTGTGGTTGCTGTCTGATGGTGTTCTGTGCTGGCAGGTCAGTTGAATTTGCAAAGGATCATGGTAGGGATTTGTGGCCTTTATATGGGTGGAGTTGGGGGTGTGTCTTTGTTCCATGTTTTTCCCCCAGTATTTATTGGCTTTGTCATTGCTTGTTTGGCCCTTTTTTTTGTATTTTTTCCTTTGTATTTTTTGGGCATGTAGGAGACGTTCTTCTGACCGAGTTGGACGCTGCAGTTGTCTTGTGCGAGCTTCTCCGAGTCTTTCACGCTGTCTTTCTGCTGGGTTTCATGTGCGGCGTACGCGTCAGTCACGGAGTATTAGGTTGCTTCGGCTGGGTTTTGTATGCGTGTCGGTCGTACGGCTTGGGCTCTGTGCGACTCGGTCTGGTTTTACACGCATTGCATCGTACTGCGCGGGTCGGAGTTCGCAGGTACGTTTCTGTCGGGTTCATTCGTGGTGAGTGTCGGTCGGTTCGATTCGCGTAGTTTCCCGGCCGGATAGCTTGTTTCCGTGCTGTTCGGTCGTTCGGATTGTGTTCCGTACGAGTCGGTCGTGATTCACATGCATTTCATCGTACTACGCAGGTCGGGCAGCGCCGGTACGTGTCGGTCGGACTATATTCCCGTACCGAGTCGGTCGGTACGTTTTCCGGCCCGAATCGGAATCGGCCCCTAAGTCTATACTATTGGGACCATAGACATTATATATAGAAAACTGCGTATCATTCACTTTAATGTTTAATAAAAGCCATCTACCATTATTATCTTTAACCTAATTTAGCAAAAGAGTACATAATGATGTGTGAAATAATATTACTACACCATTCTTATTATTTACTGCTGGAGAATAAAAAACATTTCCAACCCATTGTCTACGTAAGGATAGTATATCTTGCTCCCTAAGATGGGTTTTTTGTAATAAAGCAACATGGCATTTCAATTTAGCAAGATGAGACAACACTCTTTGCTTTTTAACAGGATTACAAATGCCTTTAACATTCCTTGAGATAATAAGTAATCCACTCATCGAGGGGATATATAAAGCATTTAAAAAAAGCACAAATGAAACCTAAAATAAGTGAAGTATTTGATCAACAAAAACCAAAATGATAGGTAATAATGCAAATCCAGATACACATGAATGCCAATAAACAAAGAAGCAATATTAAAACATAAATTTTGAAAAAAGTGAAGTAAAAGGTAGAAAAGGAGACAAAACAGTCAACGTGTTTTTCAAAACCGGTCAAGACGGGTAGAAAATAGTAGAGAACCATAAGAACAAGTTTGGATATAGAGAAGGTAGCTGTGTTATACTGAAGAGAAAAGAAGAAAGAAAAAGGAAGAAAAGATAAGATTAGAGGTGAGGTGAGAAAGGGATAAGGGGAAAAAAAGGAGAACGCAGTCTCCTCTAAAGTATATATGTAGAAAAGATGACAAAAAGCCAAAAGACTTTAGCCATAGTAGTCACAAACAGAAAGGACATTAAAGTTGAAAGGGTGGAACGAGAAGGACAGACGCCGCCCCGACGAGGAACACCGAGAAAAAATAGATGTAATATCAACAAATAATGGAAGGACAGTAATAATGAAAGAGAACATAACCAGTACAATGGAAAGGGACCTACCAAACATTAGGGAGACAACGCAACCGAGCGGAGCACAGACAATGAAACAGATGGACAACGCGAACAAAGACATCATGATCAGACAAGCTATGATTAGGAACCTGTGGAACAAAAGAGAGAGAACATTTAAGTTTTACTGAGTTCCATATCTTCTCCCTTGTGTGCATGTATAAATTTCTTGAGCTCTGCAGGATCCTCAAAGGTGATAGTTCTGTCTTTATATGTTATTTTGAAAAAGCAAGGATGGATAAAACCGTAACGAGCATTCATAGATCGAAGCATAGGTCTGACGTCTAGAAATTCTTTTCGGCAATTAGCTGTGGGCTTAGAAACATCTTGACTAAAAAAAAACATTTGACCTGACCAAACATCTGTTTACGCTGTTTAGCTGCTGTAAGAGTCGCCATTAAATCTGAGTACAAAAGAAAATAGGCAATGATTCCATGTGATATGTTTGAGGTTGATACGTTGAGAGGACCTATCCTGTGCACCCTCTGAATATTTAGGTCTACAGATTTCGACAGACCTACTATTTGTTGAATATGCGCCTTCAAGAAAGTAATCATGTCGGAGCCCTCAGAACCTTCCGGTATACCATAAATTCTTAGGTTATTATGTCTGTTTCAATTTTCCAAATCTTCTAATGTTTTCTTCAGTTGAGTGACCTCTTTAGATAAGATATCCACTATAGCGACAACATCTTGTGCGTCGCTAATCCTTTGTTCTACATCTGTAAGTCTTAAGTCTAGACTAGACCATTTCTCTTCAATTCTTTGAAGTGTTGCAGTGGTATCCGCCATGAAAGGTCATATATTTCTCAGTTTGTCCATAATATCCTCTAAGGTCAAAGGTAGACGTGATTTGTTTGGGGACGAAGGATCTTTTTTTACCCTTTTATTAGTATTGCCGACAGAATCTTTGCATCCATTAGCATTAGAACCTGTAAATCCTTCAGATTTATTTGAATGTGCGGAATCCATGCTTAAAACAGACAGAGGAAATTCCATATATTTATTAGGATCTCTAATGCAAAGTTGAGGCTGAATGATCCACAAAAGACAAAAGCAACCAGAGAAAAGATATTGTGAGGAGGAGTCACCGCTGAATTGAACCAGTATACTTCCACTCAACTGAATAGACCTTTCCCAGAGCGTATGAAAAATTACTCCTTCAATTTAGCAGGAATGAGCCTTATTACTAAAGAGGCAGTATGGCGTGCTGCTGCCTGAAGCAGTAGCACGCACCAAGCACACAAAATGGCAGCCAAAATACAGAGCGCGCAGAGGAAGAGAAGCACCCAGCTGGCTGTTAGATATATTTAGGTATTAGGAACTTGCTTCTCCGCTCCCAGGGGTCTCTGACAATATTTATATATGCGCTGCTCATGCTGTGTATGGACAATAACCATATATTCCTGCTTTAGACATATCCATCACCATTTATGAATTGTCTTAACATGTTACAGCAGTCAAGTGACTTCCAAAGTCTGGGGAGTTATATGAACTTGCATATTTCCATTAAAGACATATTTCCTGAAAATAAGAAAACCACCAAGAAAGCGTTTCAGGCGCGCTGACACCTGAGGTAATTGCGAGCAACGAGCTTGCAAAATGGCGGTCGGAATACGGAGCGCCCCGGTAGCAGAGGGAGAAACGCAGCTAACAGATAATTAGACCAGTTAGGGGTCTAAAAATGTGCCTCTCCGCTCCCGAGTGCCACCAACGTCTTATCCCATGCTCCAGCCGTCGTTCAGCAGCTTAGAGGTGTCCTTCTGAGACCAGCCGTTCCTCAGTATTTCGGAGGAGCTCTAAAGAGCGGCCATTTTGTCTTGCCGCCGATTCTCCCAATTTGCCTTTTTAACCAAATAGAAGCACCAAGGCAATGTCCACAGAAGAGCTGAACACTTTCCTAGGTGAAGGCTAATCTGCAACAGTTTAATATCTGACCACAGCATTTGATAGAGCCCCCCGCCAACTCCTGATAATCTATGGGATGACATTGGAATTCATTTTTAGATGGAATAACACAAATGGTCAAAGTAGTCAATTTCAATGACTACATGTGAGTATCCTTTGGTATAGTTCATGGTTCTTCTTTAGATTCCAGCTTTTCAATAACTATGATTCTCCTTTAATTAAACTGATCCTTTCTTCTTGGTGTAAGTCTTTTCATATGCAGACGATATTTAAGTCATTGCCATTTTAGTCCTTCAATTTAAATCCTCATTACTTAAGCTTCATGATTGCCTACTGGGAGTCCCATGCCACGTGGTTTTTAAAGCTCACCCCCAACAAAGAAAAATTTATAATGATTTTTGGCAAGAAGAAAGATTATCGGGATGAAGTATTTTGACCTAAAGAAGATCGTAGCCACTTTTCTCATTCAGGGAAAGCTAAATACGGAAGAGTTCTCACATCAATGCAGTGTGCAGCTCTTGTTAGATTTGGCCCGGGATTTTTCCCGCCTTACTGTTCCCTAAATTAGACTATTAGATTAGTTTTACCAGGGTATGACTGCAGAACGTTGGTGGAAACTGCAAAAGAGACAGAATGCAGCAGTTTTACTGTTCTGCCACATAATGAAATGGGACAATATGTCCAATATGAATCACTGACAGAATATCGAAGTCAAAAATATCGACGTCAAAAATATTGGAGCCCAAATATCGATGTCAAGAATATCGAAGTCCTATCTACATTATGGTAAGTACAAAAATATCGAGAAAAAAAATATTGTTGTCAGAAATATCATTGTTAAAAATATCGGTTTTTTTAATGTTAAAAAATAGTGTAAAATAAAGTAAATGATACATATATTTAAAATAAACATAGTTAAAAATATGTTTAAAATTATAAGTAATACATATAATGTAAAAAAAGAATTAAATATATACATATACAATATAATATATATACTTACTTAAAAAATATTTACAATTAATTATTGTAATAACTTATAAATTGTTAAAAAACATTTTATAAATACATACATACCCATACAACAATAATATAAATAAAAATATAAAAAATATATATAACAAATTTAAAAAAAAATGTGTTAAATAAATTATACACTACATTAACTAAAACAGTAAATATTGGATAGCGTAGGGGTAAAAATTACTATTCCCACTCCAGAGAGTGCAAAAATAGGGAAAATGTTGGATAGCGTAGGGGTAAAAATTACTATTCCAACTCCAGAGAGTGCAACAGTAGGGAAAGTGTTGGATAGCGTAGAGGTTAAAATTACTATTCAAACTCCAGAGAGTGCAACAGTAGGGAAAGTGTTGGATAGCGTAGGGGTTAAAATTACTATTCCAACTCCAGAGAGTGCAACAGTAGGGGAAGTGTTGGATAGCGTAGAGGTTAAAATTACTATTCCAACTCCAGAGAGTGCAACAGTAGGGAAAGTGTTGGATAGCGTAGAGGTTAAAATTACTATTCCAACTCCAGAGAGTGCAACAGTAGGGAAAGTGTTGGATAGCGTAGGGGTTAAAATTACTATTCCAACTCCAGAGAGTGCAACAGTAGGGAAAGTGTTGGATAGCGTAGAGGTTAAAATTACTATTCCAACTCCAGAGAGTGCAACAGTAGGGAAAGTGTTAGATAGCGTAGGGATTAAAATTACTATTCCAACTCCAGAGAGTGCAACAGTAGGGAAAGTGTTGGATAGCGTAGGGGTAAAAATAACTTACTAATAATTAAAATAATTTTTTTAAATAAATAATAATTTAATTATTAAATAACAATAAATTAATTAACAATACCAATAAATAAGTACGTAAAAATAATTACCAATTACTAATTAATTAACAATTAAATAGATGATAAATACAATTAAATAATAATTATAAACAATTAATTACCAAATAATAATAAAATAAAAAATAATAAATTTTCAATACCCAAAAACAAAAATTATTTTAAAAAAATTAGCAATTAAGAATTAATTAACAATAAATTATTGATAAATATCAATAAATAATAATTAATGACAATTAATTACCAATTATTAATTAATTAACAAATTAATTTCCAAAACATAAAAATATCTATTATTAAAAAGTTATTGCTAATTAATAATTAATTAACAATAAATTAATTATCAATACTCAACAATAAAATAAATAATCACTTAATTACAATTAAATTACTTCCCACCCTATTGCCCTATAAAATCACAGCACACTTCAATAATAAATGAATACACTTAATATAATTACCAAATAATCAATTAATAAAAATTAATTACCACTTAATAAAAATGTATTACCAATTAATAAAAAATAATTACCAATTAATAATTATTTAACATAAAATTAATTATCAATACCAATAAATAAAAATAAATAATTACTTAATTACAATTAAATTACTTCCCACCCTATTGCCCTATAAAATCACAACACACTTCAATAATAAATTAATACAGGAGATTAGGTGGTTTTTTTTTAGTTAAGACAGGAAAGTGGCGCTCAGGCTATTGCGTGTACTAACTATAGGCTTATATGCATGCGGTGCCTCCAGGTCAGGGGAGTAACCCGATAACCCCTGGGAAATGTGTGAATCGCAGGATCCACACTGTAAAATGAGTACTGTCCTGGGCACACGCGGTGAGGGTATTAGCAATATATCAATCCGTTACGAAACGTTATATGAATGCAGAGGTCGGCATCAGTATTGGAACAAAAAGAGTTTATTTATATCTCAACACCAACTATGTTGAATACAAAAAGCCAGCCGACACGTGTTTCATCACTGGGAGAGATCCCGTGACTCATCAGGGCTGGGGAGGATACAAAAGAAAAGGGTGAGGGGAACATTAAGGGTTAGACACAAAAACCTGGTTTATGAACGAAAGATAATTGGAAAGGGATCATCCTATGTGACTACTGGGTAGAGAAAAACAGGAAATGCAAATTGTGACACATGATGTGTGATGTGTGAAGTGACATACGTGCAAATTCCACTACTTATGAGTCAGGACTCATGGAGGCAATGCGGGAGAACATGTTAAAAATACAATGTGACTGACGTGCTCGTGCCGCTCTCATGAGGAGGATACATGAGGTAAAGCGCGGGAAAACATGTTACATTGTGTGGTGTGACAGCTGAAAAGTGCAAGTGGAGGTGTGTAGCGAGGTTTGAGATTAACCCCTGTAAAAAGAGGAAATGATATAGACCTGTAAACGCAAAAGGGACTGAAGGTAGGGCATGAAGAGATAGAGAGAAGGCATTACACAGAAAGGATAGGCCTGGACTGGGGAGGAAGGAGGGGGTGGCCCGGAAGCCGTAATGCTAAATTACCTAGAAAGCGAATGTAACAGAAGGAGTGCTGACCCTGGAGGGGAGAAAACAAAGAAAACTAAGAATAGGCACATTGCTATGGGATAAAAAGCAACGGGATATGGAATCAACAGGGTAGGCTCACCCGAAGACCGGTGATAATTCCAACCCGGTGTGGGGTGAGCTGGAGGCTGGAGCAACTGGGCTGGTAGGCGCTGGATGTGGCGCCACGATTGTTACAGCGATGGTATGGGACCGCTGTGGAGGAATCGGGCGAGTAAGGATGAGGACGGTGTGAAAAGACTACAAGGGCACTGGGTATTAATAGAACGAATAAAACTCTTACCGGGCTGAAAAGCAGCCGTTGGCGGGCATGAGGTAATGCCTGGGTTAGGAGTGCCACAGCACTAAAGGGGTAGAATCTATGGAAAAACGGGAGGGAAAAGCTGAAAGCAAGCGGTAAGGCGCTGGAGGGACCAGAACGGAAAAACAGGACGTGGGCTTACCCTGAAGAGGCAGGTTGAGGCTGTCCAGTGTCCGGCTTGGTGAAAGTGTAGACCGTCAACCAGGCGGAGTGCAGAACCAAGCTTACTGGAGGACGAGCGAGGGGAGGGGTATGGGGACAAAAGGGGAAAGGTAAGAAACGGAAAGGTGCAAGACTGAATGGAAAAGGAGGAGAATGACGCAGGCTTACCCCGGGTGCGGGAAAACAAGGGTAAATTCAAAATTGGCAGGATATCACAGAAGTCTGTTGGGAGACAGGGAAATGCGGGCATATAAGACGAGAACCGCAAGGAAAATGGAAAACACATAGCGGCGTAACGACATGGCAGTTACCTGGAGTCCGGTGCGGAGAAGGACGTCAGGACACTGGAGCCAAGTTGTGAGGAACTGAAGGTAGACTGAAAAAGGGGGGAAAACTAAATAGTGTAAAACCTAGGAAGACTAGACCGAGTAACGCTGACGAATCTGCCGTCCAGTCGCCATGTTGGAAAGGAAGGGCAAGCGAAAACAAGTGGTGCGCATGTGCGGCGGAAATTAGAGCAATCAATAAGTGGCCATGGTACTCCGAAGGGATGTAGGGCAGGGTCCGAGATAAAAGAAGGAAATGAAACATCGGCGAAAGGCAAACCTATTAACCTGGGGTCCGGTTAGAAAAATAAAGCTAAGAACACTGGAGCCGAGTTAAGTGGCAAAGTGCATGGCATGAAAGGATGGAAAGAACTGAAGGCGTCAACCCCTGGGAGGACTAGAGCGAGTTAGTGAGCAGATCTGTAAGTTGCCACAGCTAGGATAAATTACTGTGGGGAGTATGACATACTAAGGAGATAAGCTAATGACTAATGGTCAGCTGAAAAAGAAAATAGACGGTGACACAGGTTGAAAGCTTAAAGAGACCGGCGAGCAGGACTATTTGTGCGGAAAGCACAGTAGGTCACTACCGAAGTAGTGCAAATGTATATTGAAATCATGTAATAGAATGAAAGAAGTAAAAAACGGTGACACTATTCAAATGATATGACAAATAATAGCGTTGCTAGTGTGTAAATAGGAAAATGGTTGTACATGCATGGTGCAGAAACATGCTAGTTTTATCTAATCAATATGAAATATATGATGACACTAGTGATCCATTCACTGGAAATTCCCAGAGCAAAAGTTGTAGTTCAATGTTCATTCACCCAGGAAGTAATGTAGTTCATGGTCAGTGTTCAATCCGTGTTGTACAGTCCGTAAGCGCATGATCCAAGTAGCTTCCAGGCGTCTGAGTCTGAGTTCTCTGTTGCCACCTCTGGCATTGGTGGGTGCTACGTCGAAACCGAAGAAGGAAATCCGTTTCTTTGGGCCTTGGTTTGGACAAACGGCAGCATGGACCGCCATGGGATACCTGGTGTCGAGGTTGTGTAGGGCTCTGACGTGTTCACCAATTCGATCTTTTAGTGGTCTGATTGTGCTCCCGATGTACCAGCGCTTGCAGGTGCACTCGAGAATGTAGATCACGAATTTGGTATTGCAATTGATGTTCTGTTTAATCTGGTACTGCTGTCTGTTGATGGCCATAAAGTTTCTGATCCCATGTTGGGCTAGTTTGCAGACACCGCAGTGTCCGCACTTGAAGAAGCCAAGATTATGGGTGGTGAGCCATGAGGGACTGGTATTTGGGCCTGGGATGGTGGGACTGAGTCTCGTTTTCAATGTTCTACCTCTCCTGTAAGTAACTTGTGGTTTGGGAGGTACGATCTCTCTAAGTGTGTTATCCGCAAGTAATATGTTCCAATGTTTGTTGAGGCTTTTCCTCATAGCTTGCCCCATGTCACTATAGTCTGTAATCAGTCGGACAGGTTGGTCTTGCTCAGTGGTTGTCCTCCTGGTTAGTAATGTGTCTTCTCTCCTTATGTTCCTGATTCTCTTTTCTGCAGAATTGATAGTACGGGCACTATAGCCCCTTTCTTTGAATCTATGTTTCATGTTAGTGAGGCACTCTTGAAATTCCGGTTCCTCACTACAATTTCTCCTGGCTCTCATGAATTCCCCATAGGGAATTGCCTGTATTTGATGTGCGGGGTGCGAACTGTCTGCGTGTAAGATGGCATTGCACAAAGTTTCTTTCCTATAGAGACGGCTCTGAATGGTGTTGGATTTAATGTAAATTTCCACATCTAGAAATGTGATTTTGGAGGCGCTGGAGTTCTCTGTGAATTTCATGTTCATGTCATTGCGATTGAGGTGTGCGCAGAATTCGTTAAGTTCAAGTTGTGATCCTGACCAGAGAAGTAGGCAATCATCTATGTAGCGACCCCAGTATATTATGGAATCAATCCATTGTGCGCCTTTGGGGCCCCAGATCCATTTGGACTCTAGAACACCCATGTACAGGTTCACAAATGATGGTGAAAATCTTGAGCCCATGGCTACTCCTTTGTTCTGTTTATACCACATACCGTCATAGATGAAGAAGTTGTTGTTGAGTATGATATCCATCATTGCAACAAGCATCTGGGTATGCTGCCACAGGTTTGCTGGTCTGTTATTGAGTATGCTTGTTACTGCTTCCAGCCCTAAATTGGGTTCAATGGTAGTGTAAAGAGAGACTACATCTAAGGTTGCCAGAATCATGTCCGGTTGCCATTGGACATCAGATAGGATGCTGAGAATGTGTTTGGTATCTTGTATGTATGATGGCAAGTTTTTGACCAGAGTGCCAAGGAAGAGGTCGACGTATTGTGCTATTTTTTCAGTAGGTCCACCAATGCCCGATACAATAGGTCTCCCTGGAGGGAAGGGTGCAGACTTATGTATTTTGGGCACGGTGTATAAACAGGAAAAAGCTGGCCTGTGGACTTTCAGATATAGCAGTTCTTGGTCATCAATGAGACCTTGTGTGTGCCACTCTGACAGGCATTTGTTGATTTTGGTGACAAGGGGAGCTGTAGGGTTGTAAGAGAGCTGTTCATAACAGGAGGTATCCCCGAGTTGGGACAGGATCTCTGTGTGATATTCTGATCTGTTCATGATCACCACGTTACCTCCTTTGTCCGCCTCCTTAATTATGATGTCTCTGTTAGAGGTGAGTTGTTTTAAAGCTACTCTTTCTTCTCTGCGGAGATTGTCTTTGGTCCTGTGCTTAGTCTTAAATATTTTGGTTTCGTGTTTGTCCATGTCGTTTAGTACTAGGTTGTAGAAAGTGTCGACGGCATTGCCCCCTGGGAGAAAGGGTGTCCACTTGGACTTAGGTTTGAAGCCACTATGTAGACTAAGATCTTCTTCTATGTTCAACTCTTGGAGGAGATTCTCCATGTTGGTGGGTGTTTCATCTACGTCAGTGAGCGAGAGGAGTAAATGAGTGACCTGGATGTCACTTATGCTCTGGATCCCTGACATATTGTTAGAGCTGATCTTACTTCTGTTATTGGTAGTGGGTGGAGTGCCACTAAAGTGTTTTTTAATTTTGATGTTCCTGATAAACTTGAACAGGTCTATCTTATGTCTGCAGGTGTCACCCTGTTCGTGGGGGTTAAAGCTAAGGCCCTTGCTCAGCAGAGAGATCATACCACTATTGAGGTGCTGGGAGGAGAGATTGACAACCTGTATACCTAAGTTGTCTTGATCTATTTGTTCTTCTCGTTTCCGGATCTTAATTTCTTTTTGTATTCCCCTGTTTCCTGCTCTTTTCCCTCTACGGGTCTTCTGTCTGGGGGTATTTGTTTTTGTTGCGTTCTGTTTTCTCTCCTTAAAGCCTGTACTTCCTTTAAAAAAGACGATGTCGTTTATACTGTCCTAGTGGAGTTACTGCCCTGGTTCTCTCCTTCACTGTCGCTAGTGGCAATAGTGTTGAGTGATGTGGAGCTGGATGAGAAAGAGGCAGTGTCTAATCTGGTCTGTTTATCTCCCTGTCTTGTGGTGCTAACCAGCTTATCGTATTTCCTAGCGAAGGTGTAGACTCGTCCTTCCCTGTAGTCAGCTTCGTCTCTCTTCAGTTGACGTGTCTTTCTATCTTTTATTTTGTTTTGGTGTTTAGTTAGAATGTCATTCAAGATGACGAGGTTTTTACCCGTGGCTTCTTCTAAGTTTAGGTCTACTATTTCTTTTTCGAGATTGGTAATTTCGATCTGAAGTTTGGCCACTTTTCTTTCTGCGTTTTCTATCAAAATGTTAATTAGTGTATTTGAGTTAAGATTTAAGGTTTCTTCCCATTTGCCCAATAGATCGTCATCTAAGTCGTCAAACGTTGGGAAAATCTGAGAGCGGAGTCCTCTTGGGACTCGATTTAGTCTCAAGTATTGTTTAAGTGTGGCGCTGTCCCACCACCTAGAGTTCTCTGGTTTTTTTAGTCTTTCTAATCTGAGAAATTTTTCTTTGAGACCTTCTTTGCGTGTATGGTGATTGTTAGTAGATGTAGAGGAGCTAGTGATCCCTTTGGATAGATTCTTAAATAGTTCCGATGCGACCTTGTCTCTATCCATGCTCTACACTAGGAGACTAAGAATGTTGGGGTCAAACGCTGTGACTGCCCTTCCTGAAACCGTATACAGGAGATTAGGTGTTTTTTTTTTAGTTAAGACAGGAAAGTGGCGCTCAGGCTATTGCGTGTACTAACTATAGGCTTATATGCATGCGGTGCCTCCAGGTCAGGGGAGTAACCCGATAACCCCTGGGAAATGTGTGAATCGCAGGATCCACACTGTAAAATGAGTACTGTCCTGGGCACACGCGGGGAGGGTATTAGCAATATATCAATCCGTTAGGAAACGTTATATGAATGCAGAGGTCGGCATCAGTATTGGAACAAAAAGAGTTTATTTATATCTCAACACCAACTATGTTGAATACAAAAAGCCAGCCGACACATGTTTCATCACTGGGAGAGATCCCGTGACTCATCAGGGCTGGGGAGGATACAAAAGAAAAGGGTGAGGGGAACATTAAGGGTTAGACACAAAAACCTGGTTTATGTACGAAAGATAATTGGAAAGGGATCATCCTATGTGACTACTGGGTAGAGAAAAACAGGAAATGCAAATTGTGACACATGATGTGTGATGTGTGAAGTGACATACGTGCAAATTCCACTACTTATGAGTCAGGACTCATGGAGGCAATGCGGGAGAACATGTTAAAAATACAATGTGACTGACGTGCTCGTGCCGCTCTCATGAGGAGGATACATCAGGTAAAGCGCGGGAAAACATGTTACATTGTGTGGTGTGACAGCTGAAAAGTGCAAGTGGAGGTGTGTAGCGAGGTTTGATATTAACGTCTGTAAAAAGAGGAAATGATATAGACCTGTAAACGCAAAAGGGACTGAAGGTAGGGCATGAAGAGATAGAGAGAAGGCATTACACAGAAAGGATAGGCCTGGACTGGGGAGGAAGGAGGGGGTGGCCCGGAAGCCGTAATGCTAAATTACCTAGAAAGCGAATGTAACAGAAGGAGTGCTGACCCTGGAGGGGAGAAAACAAAGAAAACTAAGAATAGGCACATTGCTATGGGATAAAAAGCAACGGGATATGGAATCAACAGGGTAGGCTCACCCGAAGACCGGTGATAATTCCAACCCGGTGTGGGGTGAGCTGGAGGCTGGAGCAACTGGGCTGGTAGGCGCTGGATGTGGCGCCACGATTGTTACAGCGATGGTATGGGACCGCTGTGGAGGAATCGGGCGAGTAAGGATGAGGACGGTGTGAAAAGACAACAAGGGCACTGGGTATTAATAGAACGAATAAAACTCTTACCGGGCTGAAAAGCAGCCATTGGTGGGCATGAGGTAATGCCTGGGTTAGGAGTGCCACAGCACTAAAGGGGTAGAATCTAGGAAAAACGGGAGGGAAAAGCTGAAAGCAAGCGGTAAGGCGCTGGAGGGACAAGAACGGAAAAACAGGACGTGGGATTACCCTGAAGAGGCAGGTTGAGGCTGTCCAGTGTCCGGCTTGGTGAAAGTTTAGACCGTCAACCAGGCGGAGTGCAGAACCAAGCTTACTGGAGGATGAGCGAGGGGAGGGGTATGGGGATAAAAGGGGAAAGGTAAGAAACGGAAAGGTGCAAGACTGAATGGAAAAGGAGGAGAGTGACGCAGGCTTACCCCGGGTGCGGGAAAACAAGGGTAAATTAAAAATTGGCAGGATATCGCAGAAGTCTGTTGGGAGACACGGAAATGCGGGCATATAAGTCGAGAACCGCAAGGAAAATGGAAAACACATAGCGGCGTAACGACATGGCAGTTACCTGGAGTCCGGTGCGGAGAAGGACGTCAGGACACTGGAGCCAAGTTGTGAGGAACTGAAGGTAGACATGAAAAAGGGGGGAAAACTAAATAGTGTAAAACCTAGGAAGACTAGACCGAGTAACGCTGACGAATCTGCCGTCCAGTCGCCATGTTGGAAAGGAAGGGCAAGCGAAAACAAGTGGTGCGCATGTGCGGCGGAAATTAGAGCAATCAATAAGTGGCCATGGTACTCCGAAGGGATGTAGGGCAGGGTCCGAGATAAAAGAAGGAAATGAAACATCGGCGAAAGGCAAACCTATTAACCTGGGGTCCGGTTAGAAAAATAAAGCTAAGAACACTGGAGCCGAGTTAAGTGGCAAAGTGCATGGCATGAAAGGATGGAAAGAACTGAAGGCGTCAACCCCTGGGAGGACTAGAGCGAGTTAGTGAGCAGATCTGTAAGTTGCCACAGCTAGGATAAATTACTGTGGGGAGTATGACATACTAAGGAGATAAGCTAATGACTAATGGTCAGCTGAAAAAGAAAATAGACGGTGACACAGGTTGAAAGCTTAAAGAGACCGGCGAGCAGGACTATTTGTGCGGAAAGCACAGTAGGTCACTACCGAAGTAGTGCAAATGTATATTGAAATCATGTAATAGAATGAAAGAAGTAATAAAAAACGGTGACACTATTCAAATGATATGACAAATAATAGTGTTGCTAGTGTGTAAATAGGAAAATGGTTGTACATGCATGGTGCAGAAACATGCTAGTTTTATCTAATCAATATGAAATATATGATGACACTAGTGATCCATTCACTGGAAATTCCCAGAGCAAAAGTTGTAGTTCAATGTTCATTCACCCAGGAAGTAATGTAGTTCATGGTCAGTGTTCAATCCGTGTTGTACAGTCCGTAAGCGCATGATCCAAGTAGCTTCCAGGCGTCTGAGTCTGAGTTCTCTGTTGCCACCTCTGGCATTGGTGGGTGCTACGTCAAAACCGAAGAAGGAAATCCGTTTCTTTGGGCCTTGGTTTGGACAAACGGCAGCATGGACCGCCATGGGATACCTGGTGTCGAGGTTGTGTAGGGCTCTGACGTGTTCACCAATTCGATCTTTTAGTGGTCTGATTGTGCTCCCGATGTACCGGCGCTTGCAGGTGCACTCGAGAATGTAGATCACGAATTTGGTATTGCAATTGATGTTCTGTTTAATCTGGTACTGCTGTCTGTTGATGGCCATAAAGTTTCTGATCCCATGTTGGGCTAGTTTGCAGACACCGCAGTGTCCGCACTTGAAGAAGCCAAGATTATGGGTGGTGAGCCATGAGGGACTGGTATTTGGGCCTGGGATGGTGGGACTGAGTCTCGTTTTCAATGTTCTACATCTTCTGTAAGTAACTTGTGGTTTGGGAGGTACGATCTCTCTAAGTGTGTTATCCGCAAGTAATATGTTCCAATGTTTGTTGAGGCTTTTCCTCATAGCTTGCCCCATGTCACTATAGTCTGTAATCAGTCGGACAGGTTGGTCTTGCTCAGTGGTTGTCCTCCTGGTTAGTAATGTGTCTTCTCTCCTTATGTTCCTGATTCTCTTTTCTGCAGAATTGATAGTACGGGCACTATAGCCCCTTTCTTTGAATCTATGTTTCATGTTAGTGAGGCACTCTTGAAATTCCGGTTCCTCACTACAATTTCTCCTGGCTCTCATGAATTCCCCATAGGGAATTGCCTGTATTTGATGTGCGGGGTGCGAAATGTCTGCGTGTAAGATGGCATTGCACGAAGTTTCTTTCCTATAGAGACGGCTCTGAATGGTATTGGATTTAATGTAAATTTCCACATCTAGAAATGTAATTTTGGAGGCGCTGGAGTTCTCTGTGAATTTCATGTTCATGTCATTGCGATTGAGGTGTGCGCAGAATTCGTTAAGTTCAAGTTGTGACCCTGACCAGAGAAGTAGGCAATCATCTATGTAGCGACCCCAGTATATTATGGAATCAATCCATTGTGCGCCTTTGGGGCCCCAGATCCATTTGGACTCTAGAACACCCATGTACAGGTTCGCAAATGATGGTGAAAATCTCGAGCCCATGGCTACTCCTTTGTTCTGTTTATACCACATACCGTCATATATGAAGAAGTTGTTGTTGAGTATGATATCCATCATTGCAACAAGCATCTGGGTATGCTGCCACAGGTTTGCTGGTCTGTTATTGAGTATGCTTGTTACTGCTTCCAGCCCTAAATTGGGTTCAATGGTAGTGTAAAGAGAGACTACATCTAAGGTTGCCAGAATCATGTCCGGTTGCCATTGGACATCAGATAGGATGCTGAGAATGTGTTTGGTATCTTGTATGTATGATGGCAAGTTTTTGACCAGAGTGCCAAGGAAGAGGTCGACGTATTGTGCTATTTTTTCAGTAGGTCCACCAATGCCCGATACAATAGGTCTCACTGGAGGGAAGGGTGCAGACTTATGTATTTTGGGCACGGTGTATAAACAGGGAAAAGCTGGCCTGTGGACTTTCAGATATAGCAGTTCTTGGTCATCAATGAGACCTTGTGTGTGTCACTCTGACAGGCATTTGTTGATTTTGGTGACAAGGGGAGCTGTAGGGTTGTAAGAGAGCTGTTCATAACAGGAGGTATCCCTGAGTTGGGACAGGATCTCTGTGTGATATTCTGATCTGTTCATGATCACCACGTTACCTCCTTTGTCCGCCTCCTTAATTATGATGTCTCTGTTAGAGGTGAGTTGTTTTAAAGCTACTCTTTCTTCTCTGCGGAGATTGTCTTTGGTCCTGTGCTTAGTCTTAAATATTTTGGTTTCGTGTTTGTCCATGTCGTTTAGTACTAGGTTGTAGAAAGTGTCGACGGCATTGCCCCCTGGGCGCAAGGGTGTCCACTTGGACTTAGGTTTGAAGCCACTATGTAGACTAAGATCTTCTTCTATGTTCAACTCTTGGAGGAGATTCTCCATGTTGGTGGGTGTTTCATCTACGTCAGTGAGCGAGAGGAGTAAATGAGTGACCTGGATGTCACTTATGCTCTGTATCCCTGACATATTGTTAGAGCTGATCTTACTTCTGTTATTGGTAGTGGGTGGAGTGCCACTAAAGTGTTTTTTAATTTTGATGTTCCTGATAAACTTGAACAGGTCTATCTTATGTCTGCAGGTGTCACCCTGTTCGTGGGGGTTAAAGCTAAGGCCCTTGCTCAGCAGAGAGATCATAACACTATTGAGGTGCTGGGAGGAGAGATTGACAACCTGTATACCTAAGTTGTCTTGATCTATTTGTTCTTCTCTTTTCCGGATCTTAATTTCTTTTTGTATTCACCTGTTTCCTGCTCTTTTCCCTCTACGGGTCTTCTGTCTGGGGGTATTTGTTTTTGTTGCGTTCTGTTTTCTCTCCTTATAGCCTGTACTTCCTTTAAAAAAGACAATGTCGTTGATACTGTCCTAGTGGAGTTACTGCCCTGGTTCTCTCCTTCACTGTCGCTAGTGGCAATAGTGTTGAGTGATGTGGAGCTGGATGAGAAAGAGGCAGTGTCTATTCTGGTCTGTTTATCTCCCTGTCTTGTGGTGCTAACCAGCTTATCGTATTTCCTAGCGAAGGTGTAGACTCGTCCTTCCCTGTAGTCAGCTTCGTCTCTCTTCAGTTGACGTGTCTTTCTATCTTTTATTTCGTTTTGGTGTTTAGTTAGAATGTCATTCAAGATGACGTAGTTTTTACCCGTGGCTTCTTCTAAGTTTAGGTCTACTATTTCTTTTCGAGATTGGTAATTTCGATCTGAAGTTTGGCCACTTTTCTTTCTGCGTTTTCTATCAAAATGTTAATTAGTGTATTTGAGTTAAGATTTAAGGTTTCTTCCCATTTGCCCAATAGATCGTCGTCTAAGTCGTCAAACGTTGGGAAAATCTGAGAGCGGAGTCCTCTTGGGACTCGATTTAGTCTCAAGTATTGTTTAAGTGTGGCGCTGTCCCACCACCTAGACTTCTCTGGTTTTTTTAGTCTTTCTAATCTGAGAAATTTTTCTTTGAGACCTTCTTTGCGTGTATGGTGATTGTTAGTAGATGTAGAGGAGCTAGTGATCCCTTTGGATAGATTCTCAAATAGTTCCGATGCGACCTTGTCTCTATCCATGCTCTACACTAGGAGACTAAGAATGTTGGGGTCAAACGCTGCGGCTGCCCTTCCTGAAACCGTATACAGGAGATTAGGTGTTTTTTTTTTAGTTAAGACAGGAAAGTGGCGCTCAGGCTATTGCGTGTACTAACTATAGGCTTATATGCATGCGGTGCCTCCAGGTCAGGGGAGTAACCCGATAACCCCTGGGAAATGTGTGAATCACAGGATCCACACTGTAAAATGAGTACTGTCCTGGGCACACGCGGTGAGGGTATTAGCAATATATCAATCCGTTACGAAACGTTATATGAATTCAGAGGTCGGCATCAGTATTGGAACAAAAAGAGTTTATTTATATCTCAACACCAACTATGTTGAATACAAAAAGCCAGCCGACACATGTTTCATCACTGGGAGAGATCCCGTGACTCATCAGGGCTGGGGAGGATACAAAAGAAAAGGGTGAGGGGAACATTAAGGGTTAGACACAAAAACCTGGTTTATGTATGAAAGATAATTGGAAAGGGATCATCCTATGTGACTACAGGGTAGAGAAAAACAGGAAATTCAAATTGTGACACATGATGTGTGATGTGTGAAGTGACATACGTGCAAATTCCACTACTTATGAGTCAGGACTCATGGAGGCAATGCGGGAGAACATGTTAAAAATACAATGTGACTGACGTGCTCGTGCCGCTCTCATGAGGAGGATACATGAGGTAAAGCGCGGGAAAACATGTTACATTGTGTGGTGTGACAGCTGAAAAGTGCAAGTGGAGGTGTGTAGCGAGGTTTGAGATTAACCTCTGTAAAAAGAGGAAATGATATAGACCTGTAAACGCAAAAGGGACTGAAGGTAGGGCATGAAGAGATAGAGAGAAGGCATTACACAGAAAGGATAGGCCTGGACTGGGGAGGAAGGAGGGGGTGGCCCAGAAGCCGTAATGCTAAATTACCTAGAAAGCGAATGTAACAGAAGGAGTGCTGACCCTGGAGGGGAGAAAACAAAGAAAACTAAGAATAGGCACATTGATATGGGATAAAAAGCAACGGGATATGGAATCAACAGGGTAGGCTCACCCGAAGACCGGTGATAATTCCAACCCGGTGTGGGGTGAGCTGGAGGCTGGAGCAACTGGGCTGGTAGGCGCTGGATGTGGCGCCACGATTGTTACAGCGATGGTATTGGACCGCTGTGGCGGAATCGGGCGAGTAAGGATGAGGACGGTGTGAAAAGACAACAAGGGCACTGGGTATTAATAGAACGAATAAAACTCTTACCGGGCATGAGGTAATGCCTGGGTTAGGAGTGCCACAGCACTAAAGGGGTAGAATCTATGGAAAAACGGGAGGGAAAAGCTGAAAGCAAGCGGTAAGGCGCTGGAGGGACCAGAACGGAAAAACAGGACGTGGGATTACCCTGAAGAGGCAGGTTGAGGCTGTCCAGTGTCCGGCTTGGTGAAAGTGTAGACCGTCAACCAGGCGGAGTGCAGAACCAAGCTTACTGGAGGACGAGTGAGGGGAGGGGTATGAGGACAAAAGGGGAAAGGTAAGAAACGGAAAGGTGCAAGACTGAATGGAAAAGGAGGAGAGTGACGCAGGCTTACCCCGGGTGCGGGAAAACAAGGGTAAATTCAAAATTGGCAGGATATTGCAGAAGTCTGTTGGGAGACACGGAAATGCGGGCATATAAGACGAGAACCGCAAGGAAAATGGAAAACACATAGCGGCGTAACGACATGGCAGTTACCTGGAGTCCGGTGCGGAGAAGGACGTCAGGACACTGGAGCCAAGTTGTGAGGAACTGAAGGTAGACATGAAAAAGGGGGGAAAACTAAATAGTGTAAAACCTAGGAAGACTAGACCGAGTAACGCTGACGAATCTGCCGTCCAGTCGCCATGTTGGAAAGGAAGGGCAAGCGAAAACAAGTGGTGTGCATGTGCGGCGGAAATTAGAGCAATCAATAAGTGGCCATGGTACTCCGAAGGGATGTAGGGCAGGGTCCGAGATAAAAGAAGGAAATGAAACATCGGTAAAAGGCAAACTTATTAACCTGGGGTCCGGTTAGAAAAATAAAGCTAAGAACACTGGAGCCGAGTTAAGTGGCAAAGTGCATGGCATGAAAGGATGGAAAGAACTGAAGGCGTCAACCCCTGGGAGGACTAGAGCGAGTTAGTGAGCAGATCTGTAAGTTGCCACAGCTAGGATAAATTACTGTGGGGAGTATGACATACTAAGGAGATAAGCTAATGACTAATGGTCAGCTGAAAAAGAAAATAGATGGTGACACAGGTTGAAAGCTTAAAGAGACCGGCGAGCAGGACTATTTGTGCGGAAAGCACAGTAGGTCACTACCGAAGTAGTGCAAATGTATATTGAAATCATGTAATAGAATGAAAGAAGTAAAAAACGGTGACACTATTCAAATGATATGACAAATAATAGTGTTGCTAGTGTGTAAATAGGAAAATGGTTGTACATGCATGGTGCAGAAACATGCTAGTTTTATCTAATCAATATGAAATATATGATGACACTAGTGATCCATTCACTGGAAATTCCCAGAGCAAAAGTTGTAGTTCAATGTTCATTCACCCAGGAAGTAATGTAGTTCATGGTCAGTGTTCAATCCGTGTTGTACAGTCCGTAAGCGCATGATCCAAGTAGCTTCCAGGCGTCTGAGTCTGAGTTCTCTGTTGTCACCTCTGGCATTGGTGGGTGCTACGTCGAAACCGAAGAAGGAAATCAGTTTCTTTGGGCCTTGGTTTGGACAAACGGCAGCATGGACCGCCATGGGATACCTGGTGTCGAGGTTGTGTAGGGCTCTGACGTGTTCACCAATTCGATCTTTTAGTGGTCTGATTGTGCTCCCGATGTACCAGCGCTTGCAGGTGCACTCGAGAATGTAGATCACGAATTTGGTATTGCAATTGATGTTCTGTTTAATCTGGTACTGCTGTCTGTTGATGGCCATAAAGTTTCTGATCCCATGTTGGGCTAGTTTGCAGACACCGCAGTGTCCGCACTTGAAGAAGCCAAGATTATGGGTGGTGAGCCATGAGGGACTGGTATTTGGGCCTGGGATGGTGGGACTGAGTCTCGTTTTCAATGTTCTACCTCTCCTGTAAGTAACTTGTGGTTTGGGAGGTACAATCTCTCTAAGTGTGTTATCCGCAAGTAATATGTTCCAATGTTTGTTGAGGCTTTTCCTCATAGCTTGCCCCATGTCACTATAGTCTGTAATCAGTCGGACAGGTTGGTCTTGCTCAGTGGTTGTCCTCCTGGTTAGTAATGTGTCTTCTCTCCTTATGTTCCCGATTCTCTTTTCTGCAGAATTGATAGTACGGGCACTATAGCCCCTTTCTTTGAATCTATGTTTCATGTTAGTGAGGCACTCTTGAAATTCCGGTTCCTCACTACAATTTCTCCAGGCTCTCATGAATTCCCCATAGGGAATTGCCTGTATTTGAAGTGCGGGATGCGAACTGTCTGCGTGTAAGATGGCATTGCACGAAGTTTCTTTCCTATAGAGACGGCTCTGAATGGTGTTGGATTTAATGTAAATTTCCACATCTAGAAATGTGATTTTGGAGGCGCTGGAGTTCTCTGTGAATTTCATGTTCATGTCATTGCGATTGAGGTGTGCGCAGAATTCGTTAAGTTCAACTTGTGATCCAGACCAGAGAAGTAGGCAATCATCTATGTAGCGACCCCAGTATATTATGGAATCAATCCATTGTGCGCCTTTGGGGCCCCAGATCCATTTGGACTCTAGAACACCCATGTACAGGTTCGCAAATGATGGTGAAAATCTCGAGCCCATGGCTTCTCCTTTGTTCTGTTTATACCACATACCGATCCTATCTGATGTCCAATGGCAACCGGACATGATTCTGGCAACCTTAGATGTAGTCTCTCTTTACACTACCATTGAACCCAATTTAGGGCTGGAAGCAGTAACAAGCATACTCAATAACAGACCAGCAAACCTGTGGCAGCATACCCAGATGCTTGTTGCAATGATGGATATCATACTCAACAACAACTTCTTCATCTATGACGGTATGTGGTATAAACAGAACAAAGGAGTAGCCATGGGCTCGAGATTTTCACCATCATTTGTGAACCTGTACATGGGTGTTCTAGAGTCCAAATGGATCTGGGGCCCCAAAGGCGCACAATGGATTGATTCCATAATATACTGGGGTTGCTACATAGATGATTGCCTACTTCTCTGGTCAGGGTCACAACTTGAACTTAACGAATTCTGCGCACACCTCAATCGCAATGACATGAACATGAAATTCACAGAGAACTCCAGCGCCTCCAAAATCACATTTCTAGATGTGGAAATTTACATTAAATCCAACACCATTCAGAGCCGTCTCTATAGGAAAGAACCTTTGTGCAATGCCATCTTACACGCAGACAGTTCGCACCCCGCACATCAAATACAGGCAATTCCCTATGGGGAATTCATGAGAGCCAGGAGAAATTGTAGTGAGGAACCGGAATTTCAAGAGTGCCTCACTAACATGAAACATAGATTCAAAGAAAGGGGCTATAGTGCCCGTACTATCAATTCTGCAGAAAAGAGAATCAGGAACATAAGGAGAGAAGACACATTACTAACCAGGAGGACAACCACTGAGCAAGACCAACCTGTCAGACTGATTACAGACTATAGTGACATGGGGCAAGCTATGAGGAAAAGCCTCAACAAACATTGTAACATATTACTTGCGGATAACACACTTAGAGAGATCGTACCTCCCAAACCACAAGTTACTTACAGGAGAGGTAGAACATTGAAAACGAGACTCAGTCCCACCATCCCAGGCCCAAATACCAGTCCCTCATGGCTCACCACCCATAATCTTGGCTTCTTCAAGTGCGGACACTGCGGTGTCTGCAAACTAGCCCAACATGGGATCAGAAACTTTATGGCCATCAACAGACAGCAGTACCAGATTAAACAGAACATCAATTGCAATACCAAATTCGTGATCTACATTCTCGAGTGCACCTGCAAGCGCTGGTACATCGGGAGCACAATCAGACCACTAAAAGATCGAATTGGTGAACACGTCAGAGCCCTACACAACCTCGACACCAGGTATCCCATGGCGGTCCATGCTGCCGTTTGTCCAAACCAAGGCCCAAAGAAACGGATTTCCTTCTTCGGTTTCGACGTAGCACCCACCAATGCCAGAGGTGGCAACAGAGAACTCAGACTCAGACGCCTGGAAGCTACTTGGATCATGCGCTTACAGACTGTACAACACAGATTGAACACTGACCATGAACTACATTACTTCCTGGGTGAATGAACATTGAACTACAACTTTTGCTCTGGGAATTTCCAGTGAATGGATCACTAGTGTCATCATATATTTCATATTGATTAGATAAAACTAGCATGTTTCTGCACCATGCATGTACAACCATTTTCCTATTTACACACTAGCAACACTATTATTTGTCATTTCATTTGAATAGTGTCACCGTTTTTACTTCTTTCATTCTATTACATGATTTCAATATACATTTGCACTACTTCGGTAGTGACCTACTGTGCTTTCCGCAGAAATAGTCCTGCTCGCCGGTCTCTTTAAGCTTTCAACCTGTGTCACCGTCTATTTTCTTTTTCAGCTGACCATTAGTCATTAGCTTATCTCCTTAGTATGTCATACTCCCCACAGTAATTTATCCTAGCTGTGGCAACTTACAGATCTGCTCACTAACTCGCTCTAGTCCTCCCAGGGGTTGACGCCTTCAGTTCTTTCCATCCTTTCATGCCATGCACTTTGCCACTTAACTCGGCTCCAGTGTTCTTAGCTTTATTTTTCTAACCGGACCCCAGGTTAATAGGTTTGCCTTTCGCCGATGTTTCATTTCCTTCTTTTATCTCGGAGCCTGCCCTACATCCCTTCGGAGTACCATGGCCACTTATTGATTGCTCTAATTTCCGCCGCACATGCGCACCACTTGTTTTCGCTTGCCCTTCCTTTCCAACATGGCGACTGGACGGCAGATTCGTCAGCGTTACTCGGTCTAGTCTTCCTAGGTTTTACACTATTTAGTTTTCCCCCCTTTTTCATGTCTACCTTCAGTTCCTCACAACTTGGCTCCAGTGTCCTGACGTCCTTCTCCGCACCGGACTCCAGGTAACTGCCATGTTGTTACGCCGCTATGTGTTTTCCATTTTCCTTGCGGTTCTCGTCTTATATGCCCGCATTTCCGTGTCTCCCAACAGACTTCTGCGATATCCCGCCAATTTTGAATTTACCCTTGTTTTCCCGCACCTGGGGTAAGCCTGTGTCATTCTCCTCCTTTTCCATTCAGTCTTGCACCTTTCCGTTTCTTACCTTTCCCCTTTTGTCCCCATACCCCTCCCCTCGCTCGTCCTCCAGTAAGCTTGGTTCTGCACTCCGCCTGGTTGACGGTCTACACTTTCACCAAGCCGGACACTGGACAGCCTCAACCTGCCTCTTCAGGGTAAGCCCACGTCCTGTTTTTCCGTTCTGGTCCCTCCAGCGCCTTACCGCTTGCTTTCAGCTTTTCCCTCCCGTTTTTCCATAGATTCTACCCCTTTAGTGCTGTGGCACTCCTAACCCAGGCATTACCTCATGCCCGCCAATGGCTGCTTTTCAGCCTGGTAAGAGTTTTATTCGTTCTATTAATACCCAGTGCCCTTGTTGTCTTTTCACACCATCCTCATCCTTACTCGCCCGATTCCTCCACAGCGGTCCCATACCATCGCTGTAACAATCGTGGCGCCACATCCAGCGCCTACCAGCCCAGTTGCTCCAGCCTCCAGCTCACCCCACACCGGGTTGGAATTATCACCGGTCTTCGGGTGAGCCTACCCTGTTGATTCCATATCCCGTTGCTTTTTATCCCATAGCAATGTGCCTATTCTTAGTTTTCTTTGTTTTCTCCCCTCCACGGTCAGCACTCCTTCTGTTACATTCGCTTTCTAGGTATTTTAGCATTACGGCTTCCGGGCCACCCTCTCCTTCCTCCCCAGTCCAGGCCTATCCTTTCTGTGTAATGCCTTCTCTCTATCTCTTCATGCCCTACCTTCAGTCCCTTTTGCGTTTACAGGTCTATATCATTTCCTCTTTTTACAGAGGTTAATCTCAAACCTCACTACACACCTCCACTTGCACTTTTCAGCTGTCACACCACACAATGTAACATGTTTTCCCGCGCTTTACCTCCTGTATCCTCCTCATGAGAGCGGCACGAGCACGTCAGTCACATTGTATTTTTAACATGTTCTCCCGCATTGCCTCCATGAGTCCTGACTCATAAGTAGTGGAATTTTCACGTATGTCACTTCACACATCACACATCATGTGTCACAATTTGCATTTCCTGTTTTTCTCTACCCAGTAGTCACATAGGATGATCCCTTTCCAATTATCTTTCGTACATAAACCAGGTTTTTGTGTCTAACCCTTAATGTTCCCCTCACCCTTTTCTTTTGTATCCTCCCCAGCCCTGATGAGTCATGGGATCTCTCCCAGTGATGAAACACGTGTCGGCTGGCTTTTTGTATTCAACATAGTTGGTGTTGAGATATAAATAAACTCTTTTTGTTCCAATACTGATGCCGACCTCTGAATTCATATAACGTTTCGTAACGGATTGATATATTGCTAATACCCTCACCGCGTGTGCCCAGGACAGTACTCATTAATAAATTAATACACTTAATATAATTTCCAAATAATCAATTAAAAATTAATTACCAATTAATAAAAATTAATTACCAATTAATAATTAATTAACATAAAATTATTTATAAATACCAATAAATAAAAATAAATAATTACTTAATTACAATTAAATTACTTCCCAACCTATTCCCCTATAAACCCACAACCCGCTACAGAACTAAAACTCAAAATTTACTTAAAAATAATTACTAATTCCTAAAAAATTTAAATTAATTTAATATAATTAAATTACTTCCCACTCTATTCCCCTATAAACCCACAACCCGCTACAGTACTAAAACACATAATTTACTTTAAAAAAAATTACTAACTTCTAAAAATGTTATACATATATTCTAAAACTAGTACAATAATTAACAAAAAATATAAATACAAACATATAAAATACATAATAAAATACATAACACTAATATAAATATTGATATTAGTAACATCGATATTTTTGCTTTCGATATTACTAACTTCGACATTAACAAAAACGATATTTCTTACCTTGAGGTCGATATTCTGGTCGTGGATATTCTTGACTTCGATATTGTGTCCCTACGATATTTCAAACTCGATATTATTGTAGGTCGAAATTAAAAACTCGATATTTAGACTGTTTACCGTCCAATACAGGGAGACAACTAGTTTGCATGCCTATGGGCCCGAGAATTCAGTTCAAATGCTAGTGTCTTATTGAAAGGCCATGAAAACAAGTAGAAGTGGAGGTCATTCCTCCACATTTTTAGGAGCTTAATCACAATTTCCAGTCTTTATATAGGCACGCAAGACTCATCTACTATGTTAGTCTACTAGCTATCTTACTCTAGTCTTTAGTTCCTAGCACCATGAATCCATTGGTGTCAGTGCTCTCTAAAACAATCAAAACAAGTCAAACCCCTGCATTCTACTCTGTTAAGGTGATGTACAAGGACTATGAACTTGGTGTGGCTGGCTAACTGCAAGATTCAGGGGTCGATTCCGATGTCGGCCGGAAGCGCACCTAACAGTATTCATCCGGAAAAAATACCAGCCGAACGTGTGTTTTCCGACCGACTCGAACACTCTACTGAACGAACAAGTACGATGCGCATAACAGCCCAGATTCCGAGCGAGCCGTACTTACCCATTCCAGCTCCTGTTCCCCACCCGAGCCGGATCCGTAAACGCCGAATCGAGTCGCATGGAACCAAATACACAGCACCTTCCGGCCAGACTAGTACGATGCGTCTTCCGTACGCGCCGAACTCATCGCTACGTCCGGCACGTTTGAGCATCCGGGCGAGCCGTACATAAGCTCCGTTTCGCGCCACAAGACGATCCACGGCTACGAGACGAACAAGCCTGCTACGAGTATGACTTTGAGACACGAGAAACCCGAACGAGACGATCCAAGCATGAATCCCATTGCGCAGGTCCTACCTATACTCTACATCTATTACCGGGACCGGCACGGACAAGTACGGCGCAGACGGTAAGTCAAACACCAACAATACAAACAAACCACACATACACGAAATATGTCACACACACATAGGGATGCACAAATAACGTACACTAGCAACATCAGAACCATAGGGGTGGGATGGCCAACACCAATGCCATACACACCCACAGGGGGATGGATGCCTGCCACTACTACCACCCCTACCCAGGGGGCCCTGGATGCCTGCCACTACTACCACCCCTACCCAGGGGGCCCTGGATGCCTGTCACTACCACCACCCCTACTCAGGGGGGGCTGGAAGGCCTGCCACTACCACCACCCCTATCCAGGGGGGGCTGGATGCATGCCACTACTACCACCCCTACCCAGGGGGGCCTGGATGCCTGTCACTACTACCATCCCCACTCATGGGGGGCTGGATGCCTACCACTACTACCATCCCCACACATGGGGGGCTGGATGCCTACCACTACTACCATCCCCACTCATGGGGGGCTGGATGCCTACCACTACTACCATCCCCACTCATGGGAGGCTGGATGCCTACCATTACCACCACCCCTACTCAGGGGGGGCTGGATGCCTGCCACTACCACCACCCCTATTCAGGGGGGGCTGGATGCCTGTCACTACTACCATCCCCACCCTTAGGGGTATGGATGGCTGTCACTACTACCATCCCCACTCATGGGGGGCTCGATGCCTACCACTACTACCATCACCACTCATGGGGGGCTGGATGCCTGTCACTACTACCATACCCACCCTTAGGGGGATGGATGCTTGCCACTACTACCATACCCACCCTAAGGGGATGGATGCCTGCCACTACCACCACCCCTACCCAGGGGGCCTGGATGCCTGTCACTACCACCACCCCTACTCAGGGGGGCTGGATGCCTGCCACTACCACCACCCCTATCCAGG
>CAWUFW010026524.1:0-32864 GCA_963921515.1 Calotriton arnoldi
TGTTAATAAATTGGATAATAGTTCATTTATATCATGTGTTAGGTTTTTGTTTAACAATTCATTTTACGGTTTTAAAATATTAAAAAATGATGTGTCGTTTTATTTTTTTCTATTATGAATTTATTTTGCTTTTGTGTTTCTTTGAATGTTAGGGTTAATAGTGTGGAGGATGTGATAAATCATGTTTTACCATTTCTTATTGATATAAACTCGTAATATAATTTTATGTATGTTTTTTAGCTTAATGTAATGTTTTCAATTTTTAACTATTGATAAATTTAATAATTTTGACCTAAAGTCCCTGAGGTCTGACTCTATCTTACGTAGGCCCCAACTTAGGGCCCGATTCCAATGCGGTTGGGAAAGCATTCCCACCTAGGGCCCCATTACGATGCGTTTAGGGAGGCCTCCTAGTGGTATTTGCTCCTTCCGAATCGGATCGGGAATGTTTCTTCCCGACCGAGGGCCAGATTATGATGCGGTTAGGAACATAGCCTCCCATAGAAGTCAATGGGAGTCCAATCAAATCGTATCTGGAAGCATCCGGATGCATCATACTCGGTCAGTCGGACTCTCCCGATCCGAGTCGGTTGGAAACCATTTCCAAACCGATTAGATCGGGAAGATTTCCTAACCGCATCAGAATCGGGCCCTTACTCTTGACTAATGGAGGTCGCCATCTTCCTCTCTAAAAATAATAGAAGCCACCATCTTATCGGATTTATGCAGAATCATTGTCATGTCTGCTATTAGATGCAGATGTCACCTGACCATATCTTTCTAAGAACTGTAAAAGCATCAAGTCATTCAATTAATGATACAGATAAAACGATCAATGCGTAATTTTGTCTGGGTCAAATGTCTACTTTCCATCATGTCAAGGTTAATTAAGAATACATACAGACATATAACCAAAATAGTGTAGTCTGGATTGACGTCCTTTTTACCTTGCATGTACACAAGGAAACATCTGGAACGCATTCCTTGATGCACCTAATCTGTGTCAGATATTCTTTAACTTGGTATTCAGACAGAATATATTCAGACAGAATATTGAGTTTTAAATATCGACTGACAAGAATATCGAGCCAAGAAATATTATGACATGGAAATATCGACAGCAAGAATATCGATGTCAGAATATCGATGTTTAGGTAAGTAATATTGATTTTTAAAACATTGAAGTCATTAATATTGTTTGCAAAAATATAGTTGTTTGAAATATCGTTTTTAAATTATTGTTATGTATTTTAGTATATATTTTAAATGTATATGATGTAATTTTTTGTGTACTTATTGTTTATGTTTTTTAATATATTAGTTAAGTTTTTAGTAGTTAATAAATTTAACTTAATTACATTTTTGTGTACTTATTGTTTATGTTTTTTAATATATTAGTTACGTTTTTAGTAGTTAATAAATTTAACTTAATTACATTTTGTATTGTTATTTCTGTAGCGGGTTGTGGGAAGTAATCTAATTATAATAAATGTATGATTATTTTTATTTAAAAGGATGTATTTTAGCGGTATTTAATTATATTAAATGTGTTATTGTTTTTTTAAGTAAATTTTATGTGAGGGTTGTGGGCTTTATAGAAGGGTGAAGGGTGGGTAGTAATTTATTTATAATTAATTATTAATTCATTGTTGATTAATATTAATTCATTTATTGAAAGTTAAATATGTTAATTGTTTATTTAATTTTGGGTGTGGGTTGTTGGGTGTTTGGGGTAAAGGGTGGAAAGTAATAATTTTTAATTGATTCATATTTTTTTAATTATTATTAATTTATTATTTGATAATGATGTTATTTGTTAAATTGATTTTTTGGGTTGCGGGTTGTGGGGTTATAGGGGGAAGTGTGGAAAGTAATTTATTTTTAATTAATTAATAATTATTTGTTAATTAGTTAATTATGTTGATTGTTTAATTACATTTTTTTAGGTGCGGGTTGTGAAGTTTATAGGCGTAAAGGGCGGGGAGTAAATCAATTTAAATTAATTAATAGTAAGGGCCTGAATACGATGTCGGGGTGGACACCGTTGTGGAAAAGGAACCGTCTGACCATGGCTCTATTACGATGCGACCGCACATAGGGGGGTCCTAAACTCCATTTCCCAATGGGAGCTTGTGCAGTGGGTGGAAAAGGCCTGCAGCACAAGCTTCCATTGGCAAATGGAGGTTTAAAAACATCCCAGCACCGTGTGGAAGGCACCATGCGGTGCCTGCCCTACAGTGCAGGTATATTAAGGGGGTCACCTATGGCCCCAGGCCCAGATGCGGAGGGCCAGGGTGGAAGGGGGCCCCCTAAAGTCAGTTCCCAACAGCCAATCCATGTTGGACAGGCCGACATTCATTGACTGTCGGAAACCAACATCGTAATCCCGACGGCGGAGCCGTGCCTGGCTCCGCCGTCATTGAAGGTATTACTATTCCGCTCCTGTTCTGTTCGGAAAGGCCGACATGGAAAGGCTGTCGGGAACCGACATCATCATCCCGATGGCAGAAACGCTGTCCTCAAGGGATTATGAAGTCCTGAAGGGATTATGCGGTCGGTTCCGACCGACCGACAGGCTCCATGAGCCCATTGGAAGGCATCGGTCAGTCCTTCCGAAAGCTGCCTCACACCGCAAGCATCCTAATGCTTCAGTCGGACCACAGCAGTAGATGCGGTTCGGACCGCAACCGATAAGCCATTGGTTGCAGTCCAAACCACATTGTAATGAGGGCCTTTGTTTTTAACAAATAATATTTGTTTGATTGATAATTAATTTTGTTAATTGTGTTTTAGATTTTATATGTGGGATGTGGGTTTTTTAGGGTTTTGTGATGGGAAGTAAATTAATTTTAAGTAATTAATAATTATTGTTTTAATTATTATTAATCAATAATTTGCTAATTCATTATTTTAATTGTGTAAATAATTTTTGTTAAATGCTATGAGTGTGTTGTCTGGGGGTATATTATGGGAAGTACATTAATTATAATTAATTAACAATGAATTTTTAATTAATGATAATTGGTTTGTTGATAAATATTTATATTAATAGTGTACATTTTTTTTGTTTTAAAGTTAATGTTTTGGTGCAGGTTGAGAGTTTGGTGGGTTTATATGGTGGGAAGTAAGTAAATTACATTTATGTAATAATTCATTTTTGTTAAAATATCATTTTTAAATGAAAAAGTTTATTTGTATGAAAATTGTTCTTTTTATACAAATATATTTGTAAGTGTTTGTGTTATGTATTTTACATTGTGATATGTTTATATTTTTAAAATTTTTAATAGTAAATATATGTGTATATTTTTTCAACATATTTATATTTTTTTAATTTAATTTGTTTTTGAAGATATTTTTTTGTATTTTATTGTTGCACTGATTGCAGTGGGAATAGTAAATGTTACCCCTCCGCTAGCCAACACTTTCCCTACTGTTGCACTTATTGGACTGGGAATAATACATTTTACCCCTTTTGAAGCAAACACTTTCCCTACTGTTGTACTGGCTGGAGTGGGAATAGTAAATGTTACCCCTCTGCTATCCAACACTTTCCCTACTGTTGAATTTACTGGACTGGGACTAGTAAATTTTACCCTTTAGAATCCAACAGTTTCCCTACTGTTGTACTGGCTGGAGTGGGAGTAGTACATTTTACCTTTCTGTATTGCAACAGTTTCCCTACTGTTGTGGTGTTTGGAATGGTCTGCAATTAAATATTTTTACTACTATTTACTGGAGGGATTTGTAAATGTTACCAAGTTTTTTTATTTTTGCTTTGTGTGGAGTGGGAATTGTAAGTTTTTTATATATTCATTATAATAGTTTGTGTTGTTTTGAATAAATTACAGTTGGAATAGTATATGAATTACATTTTATATTTTATATGTTTTTATATTTTATAATTTATATTAATATGTTTTTGTTTACTTAAAATCATAATATTTTTAAATATTGATGTTTTTTATGCATGAAATATTTCATACTAAATTCTGGTTTTGTTTTTTAATAAAATTAGAATTGTTTGTTTTTTAAAGATTTTATTTTATTAGTGTATATATATATATCCACCAAAACCAAAGTTAAATGCGCTCTCAGGACAATCGAGATCCGAAACAGAGTAAACTTGCAAAAGCGTTTAATTACACGACGCGTTTCGACTACAGCCGTAGTCTTGGTCACATGTAAAAGAGCAAAAACAATGATTGGCTTATATAACATCACATGGAACAAGTACACAGGAAGTGGTGTATCAAGCAACAATGGCAGCCATGATGGAAAAGTAAAACATCAATTTACAATTCATCTAAACAGAGCTAGACATGTATTAAAATGCTACGATGATGCGCATATATGTATATTTTTATTTATTTGTTAGAATATTATATTATTTAATAATTTTGAAAATACATTATAAATTAAAATTATTAATTTCAACATTGTTTTTAAGTAGATATATGTAATTATATATTAAGTATTATATATGTGTGTTTAAACTTTTTTAAATTAAGTTACTTTGTTATATTATTTTATTTTTATTTTTTTGAAATTATTGTTATTATTTAATAAATTTAATATTTATTAATTTATTTTATATATTTAAAAAACAATATTTAGGGGGGAGACGCGTGAGTGCGCGATCTAAGATGGCGGCTCAAAACTAAGCTCCGGCTCACCCGTCCGTACGACGAGGTAAATTAAGCCGAAATTGCAGGAATTTTACATCTCCTGCTATAGTTACCACTTACCTGCTGCAAAAGGAGTGTTTCTTCAGCTTTTCCGGCGATTTGGGCGATTTCTGGACCTCCTCTGCCTGTGTGCTCGCTTCCACCGAGACTTTCCCTCAGCTTACTCCAAAGTTGGTGTCAGGGAGGCGGAGTTTTACTCTGAGAGAGGGCGCAGCTTCGGCCTTGGTTACCTCCCACAGCTAGTTTTAGCTGCTGCACCGGTTTGAACCATTTAACTTTATTTATACTGTAATTTTGACGATTTTCACCTGGGTTTATTCATTTTATTGAGAATGGAAAATAATTCTACAGCAAATAAGCATAAGCAAACACTTTCTTCTCCACCTGTGAAGTCAAAAATGGTAGATTCATCGGAACCCTCCCTTTATTACTATTCTGGAGGAATTAAAGGCTGTTAGATCAAATACTGACAATATTGTCATGGAAATTAAAAATATACGGAAAGACATGGCTAGTCTTTCAACGAAGGTTACAGATAATGAGATCAAACTACATGATGTTATAGCCAGAACAGATAAGATATTGCCAATGGTTACAAAAGTCCCCTTTATTAATACTAGACTGCTTGAGTTAGAGAACAGGAAAAGGCAATATAACGTACGTATTTTTAATCTGCCTGAAGATATTGAAGGGAATAATTGTAGGCGATATTTGGAGAATCTACTACCTAATTTATTGAATGTGAAGTTCTTGGAAAAATTTGAGATAGATAAAGCAAATCGCATTCCATCTCATTGTAAACCAGGTCAAACTAAGCCTAGGCAAGTTATCTTCAAGGTTTTACGCCATCATCACCTCGTTCTTATCAGAAAGGCAGCTCATGAAATTCCTTCTCTTCTAGTTAATGGCTCGAAGATTTTCATCCATCAAGACTTTGCCAAGGTGACGGTTGCGATACAACGAGATTTTGCAGCTTTGAGACAACGATTGAGAGACTCTGGCTTCAAGTATGGACTCTTCGATCCGTCCACCATGGAATCTGGAAAGACGATATCTCCAAATCCTTTCATCAACCGGAAGACCTTCAAGTTTTTCTGGATAACTACTCTCCTCTATCAATGGATACACATGACTCTCCAACTTGAAGTTATTCAGATAGTATTACTACTTATGCTTTATTACTTGTATGGTAACTCGTAGGTATATTTGTTGTCAAGTTAGTATTGCTCTTGTTATTATTATGATAGTCCTTTTCTAGTATGGGTGTGCCCCTCCCTCTCTTCTCTTTCCCTCTTTTGGATGCACGTATGTGTCTCTTCACTGGTTATGTTTGTTGTCTCTACTTTGTATATATATATGTTTAGTTATTTTTATGTTCTCCATATTTATTGGCTACTGCTATGGTCTCTTATACTTCTATCGTATATTGTAACTCCTCCACTCTTTCTCCATTTTCTTTCTTTCATCACCTCATAAACCATGAATAGTTCTCCTAAAGGTAAAGTTGTTTCGCTAAATGTCAAAGGTCTACGTCATCCAGTTAAAAGATCAAAGATTTTAGACTATTTACATAGACAAAAAGCTGATATTTGTTTATTACATGAAACCCACATTGATGACACCATTTTAACGTACATGCAAAGGAAATGGGTTGGCCAGATTATCTCCTCCCCTGCGCAAGGTAAAAAGAATGGCGTGGCTATCCTTTTTTTGAAAAGTCTTCAACTACAAGTTCTAGACAAAAAATCTGATTTAGAAGGTAGATTTCTTTTAGTCAAAGTTAAGATTGGAGATATGATTTTACACCTAATTAATATCTATGGGCCAACAGCAGATGACCCTAGTTTTTGGTCTCACATTACTTCTGAGATTCCTCAACTTGGGTGAAGTTTCCTTAATTTTAGGGGGTGATTTTAATTTGATTAGTGATCCTCTTTTAGATAGACTATCCTTGACCAAATATACTCCTCCCAAAGCGTTTCATTCCCTCAGAACGTTATTTAAAAACATTAAATTGGTTGACATCTGGAGATTACATTTCCCAACCCAGAAACAATTCAAGTTTTTCTCCAATCCACACAACTCTCATTCATGCCTAGATTATTTGTTGGTATCTAGAGACCTAGGGGCCGATTCCGATCTCGGCCGGAGGCGCACCCAATACCATTCGGTCGGGAAAAAAGCCATGCGAAAGCCAGTTTCCCGACCGATCCGTACAGCACACCGAACGAGCAAGTACGATGCGCACAACAGCAAAAATTCCGGCCGAGCCGTACTCACCCAAACCAGGTCCTGTTCTCCGACCGAGGCGAATCCGGAAACGCCGAATCGAGTCGCACGGAAGGGAAAATGCAGCCCCGTCCGGCCGGACAAGTACGATGCGCTTTCCGTACGCGCCGAACCCGTCGCTACGCACGGCACGTCAAAGCATCCGGGAGAGGCGCACATAAGCTCCGAATCGCGCCACAACACGATCCACGGCTACGAGACGAACACAGCACAGACGAGGACGACGCGAAGCGACGAGGACGAAGCGAAGCGACGAGGACGAAGCCAAGCGACGAGGACGACGCGAAGCAACGAGAAGGACGAACGACACGAACCAACCATGAATCCCTTCGTCCCGATCATACCAATATTCTACATCTACTACCGGAACAGGCACGGACGCGTACGGCGCAGAAGGTAAGTCAGACACCAACCACAAAACACATACAACACGTACACGACACATCACACACATACACTGGGAATCTGAATATACTTGCAACAGCAGCACCATAGGGGCGGGATGCCCATCACCAATGCCACATATGCACACAGGGGCCTGAATGCGCGCCACCACCCCAACCCAGGGGGGCTGGATGCCAACCACCCTCAACCAGGGGGGCAGGATGCCTACCACTACTACCACCCTCACCCAGGGGGGCAGGATGCCTACCACTACTACCACCCTTAGCCAGGGTGGCAGGATGCCTACCACTACTACCACCCTTAGCCAGGGGGCAGGATGCCTACCACTACTACCACCCTTAGCCAGGGGGCAGGATGCCCACCACTACTACCACCCTTAGCCAGGGGGGCTGGATGCCTACCACTACTACCACCCTTAGCCAGGGGGCAGGATGCCCACCACTACTACCACCCTCACCCAGGGGGGCTGGATGCCTACCACTACTACCACCCTCACCCAGGGGTGGCAGGATGCCTACCACTACTACCACCCTTAGCCAGGGTGGCAGGATGCCTACCACTACTACCACCCTTAGCCAGGGGGCAGGATGCCTACCACTACTACCACCCTTAGCCAGGGGGGCTGGATGCCTACCACTACTACCACCCTTAGCCAGGGGGCAGGATGCCCACCACTACTACCACCCTCACCCAGGGGGGCTGGATGCCTACCACTACTACCACCCTTAGCCAGGGTGGCAGGATGCCTACCACTACTACCACCCTCACCCAGGGGTGGCAGGATGCCTACCACTACTACCACCCTTAGCCAGGGGGGCTGGATGCCTACCACTACTACCACCCTTAGCCAGGGGGCAGGATGCCCACCACTACTACCACCCTCACCCAGGGGGGCTGGATGCCTACCACTACTACCACCCTTAGCCAGGGGGGCAGGATGCCTACCACTACTACCACCCTCACCCAGGGGGGCAGGATGCCCACCACTACTACCACCCTTAGCCAGGGTGGCAGGATGCCTACCACTACTACCACCCTTAGCCAGGGGGCAGGATGCCTACCACTACTACCACCCTTAGCCAGGGGGCAGGATGCCTACCACTACTACCACCCCAACCCAGGGGGGCTGGATGCCTACCACTACTACCACCCTTAGCCAGGGGGCAGGATGCCCACCACTACTACCACCCTCACCCACGGGGGGCAGGATGCCTACCACTACTACCACCCTTAGCCAGGGTGGCAGGATGCCTACCACTACTACCACCCTTAGCCAGGGGGCAGGATGCCTACCACTACTACCACCCCAACCCAGGGGCGGCTGGATGCCTACCACTACTACCACCCTTAGCCAGGGGGGCTGGATGCCTACCACTACTACCACCCTTAGCCAGGGGGGCAGGATGCCCACCACTACTACCACCCTCACCCAGGGGGGCTGGATGCCTACCACTACTACCACCCTCACCCAGGGGTGGCAGGATGCCTACCACTACTACCACCCTTAGCCAGGGGGGCTGGATGCCTACCACTACTACCACCCTTAGCCAGGGGGCAGGATGCCCACCACTACTACCACCCTCACCCAGGGGGGCTGGATGCCTACCACTACTACCACCCTTAGCCAGGGGGCAGGATGCCTACCACTACTACCACCCTCACCCAGGGGGGCAGGATGCCCACCACTACTACCACCCTTAGCCAGGGTGGCAGGATGCCTACCACTACTACCACCCTTAGCCAGGGGGCAGGATGCCTACCACTACTACCACCCTTAGCCAGGGGGCAGGATGCCTACCACTACTACCACCCCAACCCAGGGGGGCTGGATGCCTACCACTACTACCACCCTTAGCCAGGGGGCAGGATGCCCACCACTACTACCACCCTCACCCACGGGGGGCAGGATGCCTACCACTACTACCACCCTTAGCCAGGGTGGCAGGATGCCTACCACTACTACCACCCTTAGCCAGGGGGCAGGATGCCTACCACTACTACCACCCCAACCCAGGGGCGGCTGGATGCCTACCACTACTACCACCCTTAGCCAGGGGGGCTGGATGCCTACCACTACTACCACCCTTAGCCAGGGGGCAGGATGCCCACCACTACTACCACCCTCACCCAGGGGGGCTGGATGCCCACCACTACTACCACCCTTAGCCAGGGTGGCAGGATGCCTACCACTACTACCACCCTTAGCCAGGGGGCAGGATGCCTACCACTACTACCACCCTTAGCCAGGGGGCAGGATGCCTACCACTACTACCACCCCAACCCAGGGGGGCTGGATGCCTACCACTACTACCACCCTTAGCCAGGGGGGCAGGATGCCCACCACTACTACCACCCTCACCCACGGGGGCAGGATGCCTACCACTACTACCACCCTTAGCCAGGGTGGCAGGATGCCTACCACTACTACCACCCTTAGCCAGGGGGCAGGATGCCCACCACTACTACCACCCTCACCCAGGGGGGCTGGATGCCTACCACTACTACCACCCTCACCCAGGGGGGCAGGATGCCTACCACTACTACCACCCTCACCCAGGGGGGCAGGATGCCTACCACTACTACCACCCTTAGCCAGGGGGGCTGGATGCCTACCACTACTACCACCCTCACCCAGGGGGGCAGGATGCCTACCACTACTACCACCCTTAGCCAGGGGGGCTGGATGCCTACCACTACTACCACCCCAACCCAGGGGGGCTGGATGCCTACCACTACTACCACCCTTAGCCAGGGGGCAGGATGCCCACCACTACTACCACCCTCACCCACGGGGGGCAGGATGCCTACCACTACTACCACCCTTAGCCAGGGTGGCAGGATGCCTACCACTACTACCACCCTTAGCCAGGGGGCAGGATGCCTACCACTACTACCACCCCAACCCAGGGGGGCTGGATGCCTACCACTACTACCACCCTTAGCCAGGGGGGCTGGATGCCTACCACTACTACCACCCTTAGCCAGGGGGCAGGATGCCTACCACTACTACCACCCCAACCCAGGGGGGCTGGATGCCTACCACTACTACCACCCTTAGCCAGGGGGGCTGGATGCCTACCACTACTACCACCCTTAGCCAGGGGGGCTGGATGCCTACCACTACTACCACCCCCACTCATAGGATGGACAATGCATGACACAACAAGCACACCACAACCTAGGGAATGCAAGATTAAGACATCCCCCCACCACCATGACAAGCGTGTGTAGGCTGTGTCAAATGCCTACAACACCGAACATGACTTTCAACATACAATGTGACCCCCTAGCACATGTGCCACACATATATGTGTGTGGCACCCACAATGCAAGCAGCCCATGACCATTGTGGCAATGGGGCCTAAACCCCCATCATCACAGTGACCAAAAGGTAAGTGTGGGGTCCATAGCTGAAGCACATTTTGACCATTGTGGCAATGGGGTCTAAACCCCCATCATCACAGTGACCAAAAGGCAAGTGTGGGGTCCATAGCTGAAGCACATTTTGACCATTGTGGCAATGGGGTCTACACCCTCATCATCACAGTGACCAAAAGGTAATTGTTGACAAAGAAAGAGCTGCAACTGCCAAACTGCATGGATCATTCCTGCTCACAGAACCAAAAACTCATCTGTGGCAAAGTAGTGTATGTGTCCCATTGCAACATAAATTGGGGGAGCCAAATACTGCAGTGCAAATGAAACATTCCTTTGGCCATGTGCAGACAAACAACACCCATGGGGGCTGAGACCGTCAACAGTCATCAATGACACAATGACAGAAGTGACCATCAGAATGCAGAACCACATATTTGCACCAATGGGCACACAAATGCAGATACCCTGTGGAGACAGCAGATGTGAGGTGAACAGATACCATACCATGGCAGCAATGGGACACACAAACCATGATCACTGTGCTGACCGATGACCTAGGAGTCCCAGGGACAGCAGGGGAAACACACCAAACAACATACAGCCAATGGCACACCCAAGATATGCCAATGCAGTGGTGCAGATGCACAAACACAAACAGGCAGACCAACACTGTCATCATACACAGCAGGTGAGGGGTGGGGGTGCCAGTGTCCCCAGGCAACCACACAACACATGAGGAGAGCTGAATACCAATCATACAGATGTGCATACACTGCCACACTAAGGTAACTCATGGATCCAAATCCCCTATGTGGGCAAGCAGGCATTGTCAGGTGAGAGGGAGCACAAAACACACATGTCACACAGGCACGTAGGAACAACAACTGACACAGCAAGTCACAGACACACCACAGCACCACCCCCAGGGCCCCCACAATGTGGTGACCCTGGGCTGAATAAAAATACCACTGTGATGACAAAGCTAAATGTCGTTCACACTATGAACCACAGTCAGGTGTCCTGAGCAACAAACTACCATCACACCTACACAAGCACAAATCAATCAGCATGGCCAGTAAGCCAAGGCCAACATGGAGGCAGGGGCCTAGCCGGGCAACAACTCTCATCTGCACACACTCAACACCACACCCCTCGACCTCCAACAATGTGCAGCAGTGAAGTACACATGCACTGGTGACATTGCACATGCACCCATGACTATTCCAGGGTGGTGGGTGGGAACCAAGGTGTAGAAACACATCACACATGGACACTCAACAAGACTCCTGAATGTCTGACACACTGCACACTACGCTGTACATGGACATGACGGCAATACCACACCGACCAATGGGATCCCAGCCACAGTCACACACCAATGAAGAAGCCAAGGTCACCCACAAAGAACACACATAGACAACTTCCAACATTGCAGCTCTGACCCTGAGGAGTGGCAGCAGTCACACACACAACATGTCACAATCACTGAAAGATAACACAAACTGGAAATCACATGACAGGGGCAAACAACAAGTGCCAAGGGGAAACCTGACTGTGACCCATCTGCGTCTGCACACAAACTCAGCCCTGACAGCAAACACACCTATGGGTGACACCCTGATGACCAGTAATGTGCCATGCACCCACATCACAGAGAACACAGGGAGAAGACTTTGGGGGAACATAGCTCAAGTCAGCAAGCATCACAAACAGGTACAACACTAGGGATCACAGCATGCGCAGATGAATGGAAGTGAACACACAGACATGCACATACAACACACACCTTGGGTGCAGGCAATGTCACACGTGTACACACTGCCATGAGGGGACTCCACTCCTGTGTGAGGAAAGCTGTGCCATATGTTGCCTCAGTAGGGCCCCATCATGTCAGCTGAGCACTTGGTCACACAATCAACAATTAGCACCAAATGAGGGCTCCCATCACATCAGCCTGGTCATGGATGTGCCAACGGAATCATCAGCACAGATCCAACACACTTGTATAGCAATGTTGCACTGACTACACGGATGAGTCCCTCCCCATTGATGCCCAAACCTGCATGTCCACTGGAGATGGCAACACGGTCAGGGAAGTAGACAAATGCAACGATGGCAGGCACAACAGATGTGCAGGGGTGGAAGCCACAGATATGAAATTGCCAATGTAAGTAGGAAACCCATTGCCAAATACTGAACACATGACACCCTCAGATGCTGCTATTGATGACATGGATACACCACATGATAGGACACATTCCCCCTGGACCACATGGGTTCCTGCACAGTAACACTTCATAATCATGAGACCAGATATCACCATCACTGCAGCAAGGGCATGGTTAGCTGCACCAACAACATGTACATCTGAAGCATGAGCACTAGAGAAAAGAAAGTTGCTTTATTCAGCATATGTGTTGAGGCCAAACGAAGTCCTGAAAAAAGAGCAAAGGCCAATGGCCAGTCCATTGTCAAAGTTCAAACAGGGTGACACTGGCAGATGTCACCCTACGCATGCCTGCACAATACCAGGGACAATCCACTAGGAGGGGCAACCGGGGGGCAGGCCAGGCACCGCAGGGACAGGATCAGGGCTCACCAGGGGGAGTCAGGGAAGGGGTGGTGGGTGCAGGAGAGCCACTGACAACTGCAGTGGAGGTGTCTGACATGGTGTGTGCCGGCACAACTGGGGGGCATGACACAGATGTCGTGGGTGCCGGCACAACTGCAGTGGACCCTGCAGATGGGGTGGACAGGTCCGCCACTGCAGTGCCCAAGTCAGACAGGGCGGTAGTGGACTCCACTGCAGTGCCTACCTCCAGGGGAGGAGAATGGGGAACAGGCAAGGTGGGTTGGACAGAGGGGGGGACACCCTCACCACATCAGTGGCACAGACAAGCGCAGCGGGGGTGTGGTGCTGGGAGAGCAAGTGGCAGGGGGAGAAGGCCGGAGCATCTTGGGGATGGTATATCTGTGGGTGGGGGAACCTGGGGCAGGGTGTGGTGGGGGCACCTGTGCAGTGGGGGCCTGAGGGATGGAGGACGGAGACCTTGTGCCTGAGCTGCAGGGTGGTGGCGGGGTCTTGCTCTTAGCACTCCGGGGGGACTTGCGGGTGGGGGCCTCAGTCCGTCTGCGCCTGGGGGAGGGTGTCCGGGGGCGAGGGGCACTCTGCTCCGTGTGGGTGGGCTTCCTCTTCCCCCGGGATGCTGGAGCAGCTTCATCGGTGGGGAAGAGGCCGAGGTCACAGAGGAAGAGCTGCTGTGACTTTGGGGTTGCAGGTGAGGCAAGGGAGGGTGCTTTGGAGGGAGAGGGAACTGAGGACTGCGCAGTGCATGTGGATGCGTGTGTGTGTTCCAGGGCCCCATCCCCTGTGAGTCTGGCTTCAGTCCCCTGAATGTGCGTGCGTGTGCGTTTTGTCATTGGCGTGTGTGTCAGTGTGCTGGATGTGTGTGTGCTGGTGTGTGCCTGTGCCAGTGTGTGTGTGCCTGGGATGGGTAAGGTGCTGGGGAGTGTGGATGGAGCAGAGGCAGGAGGGGTGAGGGACCGTTTGAGGAGGGACACTGCTGCCGTCAGGGAGGAGTCCATGGACCTATTGCCCCTCTGTAGGTCAGACATGCCCGATGAGATGCCCTCCATGAACGACACCAGCTGAGTCAACAGCGCGGTGTGCGCATGGAGGACACTCAGCATGGCTGTCTGCCCTACATGGAGCTGGCGAAGGAGGTACACAGACTCCTCACTCAGGGCAGCAGGGGACACAGGGGCAGGGGGTGCGGTGCCTGGCCCAAAGGAGACACGCTCCCGGACATGGGAGCCTCCACGGACCTGGGGAATGGGAGCCGATGGGAGGGCGGTGGTGGTGCTGGTGGTGGCGGGGACAGCAACACTAGCTGGGGTGTGGTGGCTGCTGACACCCGCCTCCACAAGGGAGTCATCCTCCGAGTTGCTCTGGTCCTCAGCTGAGGTGGATGCTGCTGAGGACTCCTCGGTGTGGCTCCCCTCGCCCTCCGTGCCACTGGGTCCCTCCGACCACTCCTCGGCTGCTGACCCAGTCTGGCTCTCTGGCTCCTCCTGGTCCGTGGAGCTGTCCCCTTCCGTGGCCGTGGATGTATCTGCAAACAATGGGGAAACAGACAGACATCAGTCACCTGCACCAAACGCACACACCACTGTGAGCACAGCACATTACAGAGCAAGCCCTGGCATCATTAGTTGTACATTGCTAAAAGTGCCCTAATTGAACAGGAGAAGTCAATTGTCAGTCTGATGCCAAGCATGGCACTCACATCCCACATGGCCTTGCACCCATCTGTCTGGTGTCTGTTGGATTGCAACACCCCAGTGTTGACACATGCACCAAGTACACAGTAGTTGGACAGTGCAGAGGACACGGTGTGGACACATCACAGCTCTTGCCACTGAGTCAGTACAGGTTCACGGATGTAAGGGATGCCCAGAGTCAAATAGGAAATGCATGTGATGCATTCCAGCGACAGACACCATGATGCACCCATGTCCTGATAGCCAGCGCCACTATGGTGTGCATGTAGCACATGTCACTCCCCTGCAGGATCACCAATCAGTAGACACATGCCATGGCGGAGGCATGACTGCAAAGTCATACATCACTGTCTCAGTGATGTATGACTTTGCAGCCAGACAACAACACTCTGCACTGTGTCACAATAGTAGGTCATGGGGAATGCAAGTCCTGGAGCTGCACAAGTGCACATGTACATCCCCCCCACAACACATCCTCTTAACCCTCATCTGTCCAGGTCATACCTATTGGACATATGGGAGACCTGTGACACTACCCTCTGAACCTGAGCCCCTCACACTCTGCTGTGCATGGGGAACAGCTGCCTGAACTTCACATTTACATGCCCCAGTCTGCATGGGCAGCTGATCAGACACCTATGTGTCACACAAGTATCGTCTCCTATGGTCACATCTCCAGTGGCATGCTGAGCCCCTACCAAGAAACTCCACAGCAGTCCTGGCGACTAATCCACAGCACACTGACACAGAGGCAGACACCTGAGGGGTCAAATCACTGTGCACAATGTGTCCTCTGATACACGGGAGTGGGAGTACAGAGTGTATTGTATGGCCTGGAGTAGGCATGACTGTCCAGCCCCACATGAATGAGGGATGAGCCCTGGACTGTAGGCAGCTGGCTAAGTATGTGTGACACACGTCATATACATACTCCTGGGGCCCAAACATTGTTCCCACCCGCAGCATGGGTGTGTGCCAGGTACCCCAGCCACATGTGGTGGATCAGCTCAGCAATTGGACCACAGATCAAAGTAACACGCTGAATACATGTCAGAATACAGGCATTGTGTAAGCAATGGACCCACCCATGATGCCCACCACAGAGTCAGGGAAACAGATGCTGTCTCCCACCTTGAGTCAAGCAAACTGCAAGGACACAGTCCTAAGTGACAGAATTCCCTGCATGTAAGGGCCACACCTGGGTATCAGATGAGGAGTGGGCAGTGCACAATAGAGGGACATGGCTCCTGGACAACATGACTGCTGTACTGTGGCAGTTCAACCTGGCCCGAGGAGGGCACATAACATGTTAGACAGAGTACACAGTGCAGTCTTTGACTCACCCCCTCCTTGCTGCTCTCTGGCCTTCAGCTGCCCATCCAGGTCTGGAAAGACCACCGCCAGGATCCTGAGCATGTGGGGGTCAGGGTCCGTGTTCCGCCCTCCTGCGAGGAGGCGACAGCTTCAGCTGGACCCGTGCAATCCTCCGGGTCCAGCCCCGAAGGTCCTGCCACCTCTTTTGGCAGTTGCGGATCCGGCGCTTGTAGACCCCCACGGACCGGACAGCCCGGACGATGTCCTTCCATATCTCATGCTTCCGATGGGCAGAAGCCTGTCAGGATGACAAAGTGATAAGGCCATTATTACACATGCAACATATCCGTGCATGACACAGTTGCATATACATGTCGCAATCACAGGGGCACATGGTGTACCCAGGCAGTGCACGGCTGCCCATGGACAGTTTTCCAGAAGTCACTACATGGTATCATAGCATGGGGAGTAAAACCCTGTTCAGAAGCACTGTCACTGCACCATACCTGTCCAGTGCAAGTCACTACACACTATGGGGGGTGACAACTACTCAGTGAGCCTGCTAGCCAGTGGTGTGCTGACTCTCAGCCTTGCTAGTCAGACAAAATGCACATTCAGAAAGGCAGTGCACAGAACACTCACCTGCTCCCCTGGTGTCCCATACAGCTTGCTGTACTGTGGAAGTAGGCTGTCCAGCAGGGCCTGGTTCTCTTCAAGGCTGAAGGCTGGGGCTCTCTCCACAGTACGTGCCATTGCAGGGTCCAGAGGGGCAGAGACAGCAGCAGTGCAGTGGCAGATGTCGTCCTGGAGCATGTAGTGCAGGCAAGTGGGCTCTCAGGGGAACATGCAGCAATATATATGTGCTGGAGAGGCAGATACTGTCCCTTGTGTCCAAAGTGATAGGTCCAAGTCGTTTGCATCTTCTGAATCTGGCCAATCCATGGAATAGCAGCACCAAAACACGCCCACAGCATCCTTCAAAATTTCAACTTCATGACATACATGATTTTGCAACATTGTTGTGGGTGACCAACTGATTTTCCAGCAACCGACTCGTTCGAATATTCGAAAACGCGTCCGTTGCCAGGCAAGCCCATTGTCAATGGGTGCGCACCGATCGGTCCATTGAGGTACAACGCGCACAGGGGTACAACGCGTACCCGCACACATTGAATGCAATGGGCCGGCCGGAGGCACCGATCGGTCCATTGCAGTACAACGCGCACAGGGGTACAACGCGTACCCGCACACATTGAATGCAATGGGCCGGCCGGAGGCACCGATCGGTCCATTGCAGTACAACGCGCACAGGGGTACAACGCGTACCCGCACACATTGAATGCAATGGGCCGGCCGGAGGCACCGATCGGTCCATTGCAGTACAACGCGCACAGGGGTACAACGCGTACCCGCACACATTGAATGCAATGGGCCGGCCGGAGGCACCGATCGGTCCATTGCAGTACAACGCGCACAGGGGTACAACGCGTACCCGCACACATTGAATGCAATGGGCCGGCCGGAGGCACCGATCGGTCCATTGCAGTACAACGCGCACAGGGGTACAACGCGTACCCGCACACATTGAATGCAATGGGCCGGCCGGAGGCACCGATCGGTCCATTGCAGTACAACGCGCACAGGGGTACAACGCGTACCCGCACACATTGAATGCAATGGGCCGGCCGGAGGCACCGATCGGTCCATTGCAGTACAACGCGCACAGGGGTACAACGCGTACCCGCACACATTGAATGCAATGGGCCGGCCGGAGGCACCGATCGGTCCATTGCAGTACAACGCGCACAGGGGTACAACGCGTACCCGCACACATTGAATGCAATGGGCCGGCCGGAGGCACCGATCGGTCCATTGCAGTACAACGCGCACAGGGGTACAACGCGTACCCGCACACATTGAATGCAATGGGCCGGCCGGAGGCACCGATCGGTCCATTGCAGTACAACGCGCACAGGGGTACAACGCGTACCCGCACACATTGAAAGCAATGGGCCGGCCGGAGGCACCGATCGGTCCATTGCAGTACAACGCGCACAGGGGTACAACGCGTACCCGCACACATTGAAAGCAATGGGCCGGCCGGAGGCACCGATCGGTCCATTGCTGTTCAACGCATCACTGTACATGTGACTGGCATATGTCAGCATGCCTGTCTCAGATGGACATATGCCAGCCACAGATAGCTCCCAGGGAGTGAGGGGCACACCTACATCACGACAGCCTGTCCAAACCTTATCATAAGGCATGTAAGGCTGCATTTCCTATTGTGTGTATGTTGGTGTACATGTTGTCCTGTGGGTGTCACCTGTGGGCAGCCACCCCCAGGCTGTGCACGTGTTAATGGGGACAGGATCCTGGGTGTTACGTGTACGTGACCACTGTGATGTGCAACTGTTCATATCTGTGCATGTGCCATGGTCACATTTCACAGTGGTGTTTGTGTATGTCATGTCACATACCCCGTGAGTCCCATGTGGGACGGTATGTTTGAGCCAGGGTGTCCCAGTGGCACAATAGTGATGGCCCTCCACAGTCTTTGTGCATGTAGTGTTTACAATGTCTCTGATTTCATGTGCACAATGGGAGACAGTCTCCACATCCACGTTGTGTGTGCATGGACTCTGATGTTGTGCGTGTGTGTCACAGACGTCCATGGCTCTCCTGCCATGGCAAGTGTGGCCACTACCTGTGGGGGTCATGTTTGTTTTGTTGTGGTGTACACATGATACTCCAGGTGATGCCAGTGTCCATGTGGCATTACAGGGTCCCTGGGAATGTGCCTGTCGTTGAGCTGTGGTGCCTGGGGCACATCTGTCCTCACATGTCACTGGGGGGTGACTGTGACACAGCATCATGATATCCAATGGGCCAACCTGGGACAAATTGATGCCACCTGTAGGACCGTGTTGACAGATGTTGGCCATGTATGTACCATACATGTCGTTCCGGTACTGCACACTTCATGTAGTTGTGCCTCATGATGATGTATGTTGGGATCTTGAGTGTGTTCAATGCCGCATATGTGGGGTGACTGACGATCTTGCTTACTTCTCCTCTGCACTGCAGGGCTCCTGCTGTCCATCGGCCATTCCCAGACCTGGCAACGATGGTGGAACGGGACAGCATCCGACGGTACCGCTTCACCAGGCAGCTGATTGAGGATTTGGCAGTGCAGTTGTCCCCACATTTGCAGCCTGGCCGGCCGTATCCTACAGCGCTGACCCCCAAGGTGAAGGTGATGGCAGCCCTACACTTCTTTGCCACCGGTACCTTCCAACATACTGTGGCGTCTGCTGGTGGGATGTCACAGACCATGTTCAGCCGTGTGCTCCGCGATTTCTTGGCGGCAATGTTGCTCTTCCTGAACCGGTACATCTATTTCCCTAGACTGCGACGACTCACTGACGTGAAGAGTGACTTTTATGCCCTGGGGAGGATGCCGCATGTCATTGGCTCCATTGATGGGACACATGTGGCTTTGGTACCACCACAGGCCCAGGAGCAGGCCTACAGGAACCGCAAGCACTACCACTCGGTCAATGCACTGGTGGTGTGTCTTGCAGACATGACCATCACACACGTGTGTGCCCGTTTCCCTGGTTCAGCACACGATGCCTTTGTGATGAGGAGTAGTCGCATCCCCAGGTTGATGGCACAGATGCAGAACCAGCGTGCCTGGCTTGTCGGTGTGTACTGACTTTGTGCCATTGTGTGTGATCTGATCTGTAGTATTCCGCCCACTTTTCCAAGTCAGCTGATGTGCACTTGTCTGTCCGTAGGTGACTCGGGATACCCCAACATGCCGTGGTTGCTGACACCCCTCAGGAACCCTGTGACACCTGCCCAGATGCGCTACAATGAGGCACATGGTCGGACCAGGAGAGTGATTGAGCGGACCTTTGGTCTCCTGAAGAGCCGCTTCCGCTGCCTGGACAAGACCGGAGGGTCCCTCCCATATGCCCCTGCGAAAGTGTGCAAGATTATCATCGTCTGCTGCATGCTCCACAACCTGGCAGTGCGGAAGGAGTTGCCTCTCATCCAGGATGACGATGACCAACATCCGCCACCTGTGGAGGATCCTGGCCTGGACCACGATGCCAGTGACGATGATGATGATGATGGTGATGGTGATGTCCGCACACAGCTCATCACCAACTTCTTTAGCTGAATGTGAGTATCCTGAGGTGTCATGTCAATGATGTGAGTTGGCATGATGTGTGGGTGGTGCTCTGGTGCTGTTGGAGTGTGTCCATGGGCTACTTGACTGGATGTGTGTTGCGATGTGTGGTGACAGGTGGGCTGTACTCCCCAACAGTGTTGACATGCTAACTTGGTTCTGGGTGGGTATCTTGTAACATGTATTGTGCATGAGTTTTGCTGTTCTGTCCTGTACTCCATTGCTTTTGACTGTGTGTCATTTCTGTCCTTCACAGGGTACTTTCAGATTCGTTTGGTCAACTGTGTCCACCGACAACGTGATTGCACATCCAGGCTGGTAGCTGTTGTGTCCCTACAGGTGATGTGCGCCACACCCATGGACTTCCTTCTGTCTACAGTTGTTGACTGTGTGCCCGCTACCAGGTGGGGTTACCTTGCATCTGTAGTGGTTACGGCATGTTGCTACTGTGTAATAAACCTGTGCTTCACTTAGTGATGTGCGTTGTCTGTGGTCACACATTTGACTGCCATTTGCTTACTGCACCTGTGGGCTACTTGACTACAACTGGGAATGGGTGTGGTGTCTGTGCATTGCACCGTCTTCCCTGGCAACATCAGTGTAGGCAATGAGTCAGATGGCCTAGGTGTGTATGTGTTGTGTAGCCCTGGTGGTGTGTCTCCCTCATATGTGTCACGTTGCCTGTACTCACATGCCTGTGTTGTCCTTGCTGTTGCAGTTCGCATACACAGTGTAATTTTGTTGTTCATCATCCCCATAACAGTACCCACGTTGGAATCACGACAGAGGCAAGTATGGTGTATTATTGTGTTTATTGTGATACATCTGTGATAATAGTGCATAGGATGGATTGTGCTGTACATGAATCTTGCAATCCCAAGTTCCTAGATGAATAGAAAGTCCAGGTAGACAGGATCCCCAGTATCGGGGCCACAGTTGTCTGACACATTGTTCCAACTTGTACTCCCCATGCAATGTGTGGGAGTAGTGTTGCCATCAACAGGGTGAACAGTCTGTGCACAAAGGCGAAAATCCAGAACAGGTTCAGGCTTCCTGGGAGTTGCGCTTGGCCATCAGCCTCTCACTTTCCCCTCCTCGGACGACCCCTCTTCTTGGGGGGGGGCCCTCAAGTGCAGGCTGCTGCGGTGCAGGGGACTCTCCGCCAGAGTCCTCCTCCCTCCCTGTGGCAGTTGCAGTTTGTTCGGTACCAGATGTTGTTGGCACACAGGGAGGTGTGGACTGGTTGCTGTTCATCTGGCGGAGGCATTGTAAAATGTCCCTGTGCACCGCCGTCATCTCATGTAGTACATCCCACTTGGACTCCACGCGGGTCATGTGGGAGTCCACACGTGACATGTGGGAGTCCACACGTGACATGTGTGACTCCACATGGGACATGTGGGAGTCCAAGCGGGCATGATGGGCAGCCTGCTGCTGTTTGATGTCTCTGAGGAGCCCCACTACCTGGCTGAGCTCTCCGGTGCTGGACTGGTACGCATCAGCTATGCGTACCAGTTGTGGGTCTTCATGCACACCAGCAACGTCTGCAAGCAGCGACCTCTGTCTCCCACCCCTCCCACCACCCCTGCTGACATGTGCAGTGTGTGCAGTTGCACGCACAGATAACCCTGGTCCACCTTGGGGGTTGGTGGTGGTGGTGGTGTCCATGGCCCCAGGTTGGTCCAGGGTCACTGCGCTGGTGTTGTTCCTTATTCTGTCCATGTCGGCAGGGATGGTATTCGTGGTGACAGTCGTTGGAGGGGTGGGTGCAGGGGGTGCAGCTGGTGGACCTGCTGGTGCTGCAGCTGGTGGTCCTGCTGGTGCAGCATGTTGACTTGCACCGGATGTGCCAGGTTGTTCTTCATCGTCCGAGGAGGACAGAGGCTGTACGACGCCAGTGAGCTCGGCATCCTCTTGAGCCTGGGACTGGGACTCCTCAGCGTCTGCTGCTGTGTCCCTATCATCACCTGTTTTTGGGAGACACAAACAATGTATGTCATGTTTCTGCAGGCATCAGTGGTTGACACACCTGACAGTTGTGACTGTGCCTCGGGGTGCGGGCCTGTACATTGTATTGTCCTAAGTCGTCACAGTCAGGGGTTGATATTGGTGTGGCACATTGTCCTGCATTATTTGGGCATTTCTATGTATTCTCTGGGGTGTGAACATGGTCTGCATTGATTGTGTTTGGTTGACAGCCAGACCTCCTTCCCACCCACCCACCCACCCAGTCAGTTATCCCACCATGGAACGTGCTTGCATTGCAGGGAGTGTAAGTTGTCTCTCAGGATGTCAGTCAGAGGTGTCCTGCTGTTTGTTGGTGCACAGTTGGCAGCAGGGCCTTGTGCTCCCCGCAGCAGTAGCCAGTGTCAGCCATCTTGTGAGTCCTTCTCCACTCCCTGTGATGTGAGCATGGTTCAGGGTGGTGTTGATGGGCCAGTTGTGAGGCTGAGCAATGTCTGTGACTACGACTCCCATCATGCTATTGCCTCCACCCCCCTTCCCAGCATGCCCATGCTTCCTTCCTTTTGACTCTGCTTCCCTGTGGGGTGGGCTGGCTGTGCTGACAGGATGGCTGGGAGTGTTGTCCTGGCAGTTGTTTGGCTAAGAGTCCCAAGAGTGTCCCTGTGCTTCACACAACATAACCCAGGGTGGTGGTGCTTTGTGGGATCTTGTGTTAGGATGGAGGGCATTGCATTCTACCAGGTGGGTACTGTGGAGTTTGTGTTGGGGGGGGGGTGTGAGGGGAGGTGCTGGTGACTATGGTCAGTGCTGCAAGTCCCCCTTCCCACCCAGCCAGCCGGATATCCCACCATGGAACGTGCTTGCATTGCAGGGAGTGTAAGTTGTCTCTCAGGATGTCAGTCAGTGGTGTCCTGCTGTTTGTTGGTGCACAGTTGGCAGCAGGGCCTTGTGCTCCCCACAGCAGTAGCCAGTGTCAGCCATCTTGTGAGTCCTTCTCCACTCCCTGTGATGTGAGCATGGTTCAGGGTGGTGTTGATGGGCCAGTTGTGAGGCTGAGCAATGTCTGTGACTACGACTCCCATCATGCTATTGCCTCCACCCCCTTCCCAGCATGCCCATGCTTCCTTCCTTTTGACTCTGCTTCCCTGTGGGGTGGGCTGGCTGTGCTGACAGGATGGCTGGGAGTGTTGTCCTGGCAGTTGTTTGGCTAAGAGTCCCAAGAGTGTCCCTGTGCTTCACACAACATAACCCAGGGTGGTGGTGCTTTGTGGGATCTTGTGTTAGGATGGAGGGCATTGCATTCTACCAGGTGGGTACTGTGGAGTTTGTGTTGGGGGGGGGGTGTGAGGGGAGGTGCTGGTGACTATGGTCAGTGCTGCAAGTCCCCCTTCCCACCCAGCCAGCCGGATATCCCACCATGGAACGTGCTTGCATTGCAGGGAGTGGAAGTTGTCTCTCAGGATGTCAGTCAGTGGTGTCCTGCTGTTGGTTGATGTGCAGTTCCCAGCATGCCCTTGTGCTCCCCACGACACAGCAACAGTGTCAGACATCTTTGATGGGCCTTTCTACTCTCTGTGGGATGTGCATGCGTGAGTGTGAGCTTGCTGGGCCATGTGGTGGGGGATGTAGAGCTGTGACTACGACTCCCATCATGCTATTGCCTCCACCCCCTTCCCAGCATGCCCATGCTTCCTTCCTTTTGACTCTGCTTCCCTGTGGGGTGGGCTGGCTGTGCTGACAGGATGGCTGGGAGTGTTGTCCTGGCAGTTGTTTGGCTAAGAGTCCCAAGAGTGTCCCTGTGCTTCACACAACATAACCCAGGGTGGTGGTGCTTTGTGGGATCTTGTGTTAGGATGGAGGGCATTGCATTCTACCAGGTGGGTACTGTGGAGTTTGTGTTGGGGGGGGGTGAGGGGAGGTGCTGGTGACTATGGTCAGTGCTGCAAGTCCCCCTTCCCACCCAGCCAGCCGGATATCCCACCATGGAACGTGCTTGCATTGCAGGGAGTGTAAGTTGTCTCTCAGGATGTCAGTCAGTGGTGTCCTGCTGTTTGTTGGTGCACAGTTGGCAGCAGGGCCTTGTGCTCCCCACAGCAGTAGCCAGTGTCAGCCATCTTGTGAGTCCTTCTCCACTCCCTGTGATGTGAGCATGGTTCAGGGTGGTGTTGATGGGACAGTTGTGAGGCTGAGCAATGTCTGTGACTACGACTCCCATCATGCTATTGCCTCCACCCCCTTCCCAGCATGCCCATGCTTCCTTCCTTTTGACTCTGCTTCCCTGTGGGGTGGGCTGGCTGTGCTGACAGGATGGCTGGGAGTGTTGTCCTGGCAGTTGTTTGGCTAAGAGTCCCAAGAGTGTCCCTGTGCTTCACACAACATAACCCAGGGTGGTGGTGCTTTGTGGGATCTTGTGTTAGGATGGAGGGCATTGCATTCTACCAGGTGGGTACTGTGGAGTTTGTGTTGGGGGGGGGTGTGAGGGGAGGTGCTGGTGACTATGGTCAGTGCTGCAAGTCCCCCTTCCCACCCAGCCAGCCAGCCAGATATCCCACCATGGAACGTGCTTGCATTGCAGGGAGTGTAAGTTGTCTCTCAGGATGTCAGTCAGTGGTGTCCTGCTGTTTGTTGGTGCACAGTTGGCAGCAGAGCCTTGTGCTCCCCACAGCAGTAGCCAGTGTCAGCCATCTTGTGAGTCCTTCTCCACTCCCTGTGATGTGAGCATGGTTCAGGGTGGTGTTGATGGGACAGTTGTGGGGGGGGGGCAATATGTGTGAGTGCGACTCCCATGATGCTATTGGCTACACTGACTTGGCCAGCATACACAGAATTCCTTCCTTTGAGTGGTCTTCACTGTGTGTTGGTGTTGTTGTGGTGGCTACATGTGTGGATGTGTGTGTTAGTTCTATTTGTGCCACTGCCTAGCTGTAGTTGTGGTTGTGTTTGTACATGTGTTGGCACAGTTGGATGTGACTTTTTTGATGGCATGTGTTGTGTTTATCTGACTGACATACACATTTTGGGATGATTCTGTTCTAGTTGCTGTGTAATTGCTATGAGTGCATGGTTTGACTCTCCCCTTGACAGTGATGTGTGTGTTTTGTGGCAGTTTATTGTGTACATTTGTTGTGTACTCACCAGGCTCTGGGATGTCCTCTAGTCCATATACGCTCACTGGCGGAAGGATGGCCCGCACCTTCTCCTCCCAGGGCCTGAGGTATACTGGCTTGGCAGGAGGGCCACTGCCGGTGTATTGGCTCAGGTGGTAGTCTTTCTTGAGCAGCTCCCGGACCCTCCTGCGCACGTCATACCACCTGTTCTGGATGTCGGTCTTTGTGCGCCGACATGGTGATTGGGCGTTCACCCTGTTGATGATCCTCTCCCACATCTTGGTTTTCTGCGACATGGGGGTCTGTTGGACCAGAGTGCCAAACAGCTGTGGCTCCACCCTGAGGATCTCGTCTACCATGACTTCCAATTCACTATCTAGGAACTTGGGATTCTTCTTGGGGGGCATGGTGATGGGTGGTGATAGTGGGTGCTGTGTGTGTTGGTGTGCAGGTGAGGGTGTGTGGGTGTGTGTTGTGCTGGGTGTATGTGAGGTAGGTATTTGTTGGTGTGCTGCTGGTGTGTGGCTTGTGTGAGGGATGAGCTGTGGGTGTGTGGTTGCTTTCTCTTGGGTGCTGGCAGTGGAATGGCATTTGCAAAGGCTCATGGTAGTGATTTGTGTCCTTTATATAGGTGGAGTTGTTGGTGTGTCTTTGTTCTCTGTCCCCACCCCCCCAGTATTTATTGGCTTGGTAATTGCTTGTTTGGCCTTTTTTTGGTTGATTTTTCCTTTGTGCTGTTTGTGTATGTTGGAAACGTTCTTGTGACCGAGTCGGACCCTGCATTGGTCTCGTACGGTGTTTTCCGTTTCGTTCACGCTGTGTTTGTGCAGTTTTGTATGCTGCGTACGCGTCGGTCGCGGTGTATTGTGTTGCTTCGGCTCGGTTTTGTATGCGTGTCGGTCGTACGGCTTGTCCTCCGTCCGACTCGGTCGTGTTTTCGCGCCTTGCATCGTACTTTGCAGGTTGGAGTTGGCGGGTACGATTCGGTCGGATTTGTTCCGGGTGCGTGTCGGTCGGTTGGATTCGCGTGTTTTTCCGGCCGGATTGCTATTTTCCGAGCGGGTCGGTCGGTCGGCTTGGTTTCCTGACGTGTCGGTCGGATTTATCGCGGCTTGCATCGTACTTGGCGTGTCGGGCGCCACTGGTACGTGTCGGTCGGTATTTTTTCCGGATCCGAGTCGGTCGGTGCTTTTCCGGCCCGAATCGGAATCGACCCCCTAGTGAAGACTATAACTCGACCTACTATTGGTAATATTGAAATTTCTGACCATACAATAATTTCGCTTCATTTACAAACAGGTAATTTTACAGTCTCTCATTCCCGTTGGTGTATGAATGTTGATGTTGTTCTTCAAGACGCTCATAGAGATACCATTTTAAAAGCCATTCATGAATATTTTTTACATAATCCTGATGATGTTACCTCCCTATTGTAAAATGGGATGCTTTTAAAGCTTATTTAAGAGGAATCGTTATTTCTATAATGGCACATGAGAATAAATCGTTTATTACCAAATTGTTAACCCTAGAAAAACAGATTGCAAAATTTTAACAACTGTTTATCTCTTCTCAAAATCTTGTATTTAAAACCACACTGCAAAAATTCATATATGAGTATAATTCCATGTTGAGTAAAAGAGCTGGTATACAGATTGCTAACCAAAAAGCTAAATTTGCTTTTAATGCTAACAAGTCAGGAAAACGTTTAGCTAATTATCTCCACATCAAGAAAGATAGAAATCAAATTCATGCTATCCATAGACACAATGGCACCGTTGCTGTATCTACTCCAGACATTATAGATGAATTTCTTAAATTCTACTCTTCATTATATAGAAACCCTAACCTTCTAGACTCTCAAATTATTGATAATTTTTTAACCTCGGCCAATTTACCCCAACTTTCCCAGCTTGATAAAATCAAATTAGATAACCCTATCATAACAGATGATTGGCTATTTAATCGCTTAAACCTCAAAAATCTCCTGGCCTTGATGGTATTCCTGCAGAATTTTATAAATCCTTTGCTGACACTCTTATTCCACACCTACATCATCTATTCACTACTTTTGCTCAATCTGGTTTACTGAATGGCTCTTTTACAGAAGCAATAATTATAGTTCTGCCTCAGCCGGATAAAGACCATACCAAAGTTTCAAATTATCGTCCTATTTCTCTGATAAACCAGGACTGTAAAATTTTTGCAAAAATACTAGCCACCAGATTAGCTCAGGTTTTGTCGTCCCTTATTCATATTGATCAATCTGGATTTATGTCAAAACGTTTTTCTGTTAACAACACAAGACTCCTTTTTATGTTATAGATAAGGCTTCTACCCTCACCTCTCCTGCTGGCCTAGTAGCTTTAGACGCGGAGAAAGCATTCGATAAGGTTCACTGGCAATTTCTTTTTTGAACACTTTCTTCTTTTAATTTTGGTAATAATTTTATAAAAATGATATCGACTTTATATGGCTCCCCTTCTGCCCGACTCTTTATTAATGGTCAATTTTCAAATCCCTTTTCTCTTTATATAGGAACCCGACAAGGCTGTCCATTGTCACCTCTTCTTTTTTGTTGGTAATTGAACCTTTTCTTTCCCACATTCGAAATTCTGTTGAGATTGAAGGAGTTATGTTAGCTGATGTTAATTTTAAAAAGTCTGCCTATGTAGATGATGTCTTACTATATCTTAGTAATCCAGCCACCTCTCTCCCTGTGGTTTTAGATGTTATACACAAATATTCTACTGTCTCTGGTTATACCTTGAATACGCATAAAACAGAATTCTTCCCCTTGAATGTTCACTGTACACCCTCAGTACTGGACAATACTGAAATTATATGGCAAAAAGAGAAAATTAAATATATAGGTATATTCTTTACACTCCTCTTAAAATATTCCATGACTCCAATTTGTGACTGTCTAACAAAATTACAGAAAAAAATGTGTCAATGGTCCACACTACACTTATCATGGTGGAGGAAACTTGAAACCATTAAAATGGTATTAGCCCCAATTATTTTTTATACCTTGTCTATGATCCCTGTACAATTACCTCTCTGAATCTACAAAAAAATTGCTAAGCTTATTTCTAAATGTATATGGAATCACAAACCCCTCGTATTGCTTATACTAACCTTAAACTGTCCAAACTGAATGGAGGATTTGGTTTACCTGATTTTTTCAAATACCATAAAGCATTTATTTTAAAACAAGGTTCACTCTGGTTCACATGCTTAGATCCTAATTATTCCCCTAAAAGGTTATTATTTGAACGCAGTTCAGTGTCACCATTTCCTCTCCCATCAGTTTTGTCCATGTCTAATTCAAATACATTTTTAAATCCTCCCCCATCATTACTTCCATTAAATTGATTATTGCTGATTTTGATGTTTTTTTTTCATCACGTATTTCAGACTCTACTATGATTTTCCTTTGGCACAATCCTACATTAAAATTTAACCGTACAATTGCATTCTGGAAACTATGTATTCGGCTGGCATTTTCTTTCTCCAGGATATTTATGAAGATGGTGCTTGATTACCATTCTCTGAACTACAAGACAGATTCATGTTACCCAATACTGAAAGCCCTTAAATATGAATTTCTTTGCAACACACTGCTTAACACCTTTCCAAATGTGCTACCCCAAATTAAGACTCCAGATTAGATAAGTTGTATTAAAGCTTTTTCTGCCTCCCAACATACTGGCTCCTTATAAACAGCTTCATTGTACAGATGCTACTAACCTTACCTTTTTATCCACTTTCTGGAATGCAGAACTTTCCTTGAATCTTTCCTTAAAAGAGTGGAGACAAATATGGACCATCAATATTTCAGGATGGTTTCCTGTATCATTATCCCAAACCAACGCCTTTATTTTCTTCAGTTATCTATGGACTCCCTATAAATTATTTAAGGCTAAACTTAAAGATTTTCCACTTTGTTGGAATGGCAAATGTTATGATGGAACTTTGAAACATATGCTTTTTGAATGTAATGTAGTAGCTCCCTTTGGAAAAATGTTTGGGATATTATCACTAAAGTCCTTCCTATTTCTGAGACTCTCACCTTTAGTATACTTATTGGTAAATCTTACGTCCTATCATCCACCTTATTGGAGTCCCAGTTTAAACTTTTTAATCTCCTTATTTCTATTACTAATAAATCTATTACTTCCAATTGGAAATCATCTGAAGCAATATCAATCCAAGCATGGTGGTCATATGTTATTTTTATCAGATCTGGTGCTCACTTATCTTACAAGAGACCATTAAAAAAATATATCGTCATTTCAACAGCTATGGAAACCAATCGAAGATTATATTAATACTTATTTATAAAAGTGTTTAATAACCCTATTTGATTATATTAACAGTTCTGTATAACCATTGTTTTGAAGAGTAGCCTAATTTGTTTCTTTTTTCAATGTTTATAATTTTACTGTTTTTTCATGACAATGGTAAACTTTTGGTAAATTGATATTGTTATGATAATATTGTAGTGCTAGTACTATTGTATTATATATACCAACACTGTATCTTTTTTGTTTGTTTGTCTTGTCTACAAAAAAACCTAATAAAATATTTTTAACACAAAAACAATATTTAGTAAAATGTTAACGACATCAATATTTTTTTCCGATATTTTTGTACTTATTATTATATATATATATGAAGACTATATTTTTGTCATCAATATTTTCTTTAACTTATGACAGAAATTACAACTTCTGATAAACTTTAGTGTATAAGGATCACCACTTGGCCACTTGTCAGGAGAGGTCCGTCACCCAGATTATCACCAGAGATTCTGCCTGAGACCGTCTCACCTACTGTTAAAACACTTTGCAGGTTCTACAGCTCGCCTGATGCTGATAAAAGCTGAATCCCTGAGGAAAACCACAGTGTGTGTTTGCCCTTCATGGGGAACACGTTTTCACGCCTCTGCTGATAGGGACAGCCTTTGCTGTCAACAAGGTCTGCAGTGCATCTCTACTTCCTAAGAATCTTTAGACTGCAAGTTGCTCTGCCTTCCATGCTCTCTTAGTGTAGTGCATAGAAGTAGGCATTGGAGTGTGAGGTTTTAGATTGCATTTTAAAACATGCTAGAAATGTTCATTTTATCCTTGTTATTTATAATGTACCTTCTTGCTGTTATTATTAATGTAATGTTCTGTGTAGTTGTTTTAATTGTACTGAGAAAAGATTGTTCCTACAGTAATAAATACTTTTTATTTAAACGTGTTAATTCTTCTTAGTACAGTGTGTGTGATACTGTGAATAACAAAATAAGGGCCTGATGATGATAACGGTGGAACCGCCACCGACAGCCCGTTGATGGTGGTCCCACCGCCATCGTAATGTTGTTCTCCGCCTGCCTCATTAGGATGGCGGGAAGATGGGTGACTGTCGGAGAGACCAACCGCCATGGATCCTACGGGCTCAAGGAGCCCGTCCGAACATTGGAGGTGAAGTAATACCTACAACGGTGGTGGTGTCTGGCAGGCACTGCCGTAGGTATTGCAATGTTCCTTTCCACCAACCCTTTCATGCCGGTGAGCCCGCCATGAAAAGGCAGGAGGAAAGAGGCATTGGGGGCCCATAGTGGGCCCGCCTTCCCCCCTGGGCCTCCGACAAGGGCCCTGGGGGGCACCTATGGTGCTCCCCTACATATCCCTGCACCATGTGGCAGACACTGCATGGTGCCTGCCACATAGTGCAGGGATATGGGTAATGTGTATTTTTTGTACTGGGGCATGTGTTGCAGCCATTAGCACCCGCCGCAATACAAAATATAGGCATTGCGACTGCCATGGTGGCGGTCAAATCCTAATTCGGCTTGCGGGACTGCCGACTTGAAATCGGGCGGTCCTGTTTCGGAATGGATGGTGGTCGGACTTAAGTCCAACCTCCATCCTAATGAGGCCCTAAGTTCTGTTGCTGTTTCCATGGTGCCCGTGATCCCTTCATTGGGACTGTTAGTAACCCAAAAGCAATGCTTCTATCTTAATCACACATTGAATAGTGTTTTGCAGGGCTACAATAACCTGTCTTTCACTTTTCATCACTGATGTATTGTACCGCATTCACCCTTGTCACCACTGAGTGGGAAAGAACCTTGTAGAGTTACTCCAAAGTTGTAACTTACGCAACAATGTTAAAAATGATTTTTTCACTATGATTTTAGAAATTTATTGAAGTTTTTATTTTTATATATATTTATATTTTGGACAACTACTATTTTCAATTCAGAGAAAGCAACAACAAGGGAATGGCTACCTTTGAAAAACTCAGGGGCATATTCTCAAGGACTTATCGCCGAGTTATCGGCACTTTAGCGCAGCAAAAGTGGCGAAAGAATTATCGCCCCATTCCCAAGCTGGTGCAAACTGCCCACATCGCCAGTTTACCAGCGATAGCTGCCGCAAAAAACATCGCCTAGGATGAGAGAGACAACTAACGCTAATGATATGCAGAGTAGGCGTTCCCGTGCAAAAACACACGAAAACACCACTTCGCGATATTCTCAACAACCAGCCAGATCTGCGATGGGAACCAAAAACAGGCGATAAGGCGCGTTAGCAGCAAGGATTTAACACCTGCCTTTTACTGGTGTTAAGCAGGATGACCAACTGCAGAAGAAAGGGGGCCCAGCCCAGAGCCACATCTGAACACCAACAGATGCCATGGAGACACTGATCATGCAGCTCGGAGACCCAAGAAGGCCACAACACCCACAGCCACAGCCACCACCCCCAGCCCCCCCCCCGGACCCCCCCTGGAATCCCCCCTACTATCACCGAGGCAGCGCAGAACAGGACAGCGGATGTTCCAAAAACGGCATGGCCCCTCAGCCACACAATAGCAGAAGAATGTGGGGAGAGGTGGGAACCAAGTATGTGTGAAGGAGGCAAGTCACCCATGAATAAGAATGCACACAATGCCAAGTGTAGCGGTGATGTGCTGGACAGACCTCAGTATGCAGAGCACAGAACTATCCATATGGACATATACTGCAGGTGTTTGCAGTGTTGTGGACAGTGGACGCAACCACGTGGCAGTGGGTAAGACCTCGGTCATGTAGCTGTGCCGTCCCCCCCTGTAAGCGTAAGCGGAGTGGGCTTGTCCGGCTTACGCCAGCCCAGCGTAGGAGTGTGAATAAATAGGTCGGGGCTCTGGGCGTGGTTCACTTCCCGGGATGGCCAACGCATCTGCCAGGGCGGCGCCCCTCACCCT
>CAWUFW010026525.1:0-32863 GCA_963921515.1 Calotriton arnoldi
CTCCCTCTCACAGTTCCTCTCTCCTCGTGGTTCCTGCTTCACGTCGTCTCTGAGTGGCGGTGCACGTCATTGTGAGGAAACGGAACAGCCTCTGTTTCCTTACAACAATGTGGAACGTCTACATTTTTTTAGAACGCATGGTCATTTACCATACATACCTTTACAACGAAATTCGTTGTAAAGGCATGCGTGGTAAATGACCATGCGTAGTAATGACTTTGCGATGTAAAACGCATGCGTGGTAATGCATGCGTTGTAATGGTATCGCGAAGTAAAAAAGTCGTTGTAATGGCTGTTCACCGATCGAAGCTGGCCCCTGTTCTTCAGTGAGTCGTTTATTTGATAAATTAGGAGGAAGGAATGTGTTTTTTTTACCGAAAAGTGCATTCCTGGCTGTTGTATTGTGAAAGTGTCCGCGTGGCCTGGTTTCACTTGCGGTGAGAGAGTGGAAGAGTCTGTTTGGATCTAAAGGAGTTCTGTTGTTGGATGGGGCCGGCGACACGTCATCAGAAAACACAGCTAATAGAAAGCGTCCTCCCTGAAGTGTGGAGCAGTGCCATGATAGGTAAACGAGTGTGCGTCTCACCGCAGTATGACCGTACCGCGTGACCCATGTGTCGCCTCCAGGGTACGGGAGGCAGAAGTGGCATCCATCGCAGGTCCTCTTGAAGACCGTTGTAGCACTAATTCTACATTTTGGAACTACGGCATTTTAACCTCGTTGTTCCTGCCAGATACAAAGAGAAGATCCTGTGTTATTCAGTGCCCTCGTTACCTTTTTTGTGGGTAGTGGTGCTTGTCACTTCGCTGCCCCGCCGGTGCACACGACTGGGCTCCCCACCTCATGTGCCATCTGCAGGGCCTCTACCCTCGGATCACTGGTTTCAGTTTCTGGAGTGGCAACATAAACAGTTGTTCCCAAAGGACTAGCCTGAACACTTAGGTGAATATCCCCTGCGCCAGCATTCCACGGAAATTCTTTCCTAGCTCTCCCACGTCGACGAGGACGTCATAATAGCACGGCTCCGCTCGCGACACCTTATGACGTCATCGGAGCCATAAGAGGACCTCGTCGGTGTGCTGACGTCAGTTCCACCCATTTTTTCCATGCCACCGAGGCAAACAGGCGGACCGACACATTTTCAAATGTATACATAGTATACTATGGGGTCGATTCCGATTCGGGCCGGAAAAATCTCCGTCCGAGCCGGACCCGGAGAGATTTCCGACCGAATCGGACTCTGGCAGTCCGACCGAACAAGTTCGATGCATTCGCATGCTATCGGACTCGATTCGGTCGGACTCCCATTGAAGTCAATGGGAGCCAGGCATACAACGCGTACGCGGGCTCCCATTGACTCAATGGGTGCGAGGCGAACAAGGGCGCCCCCTACAGCGGGTACGCGGTGAAGCGCATCGCGCCGTACATGCACTGGTAGGGGGGACCCATGGGTCCCCCCTGTGTGCACCTCGCGCGGGTACGCGTACAGGGGGGTCTGACGCGGACCCCCAAAGTCCGTCTCCGACAGTACTTTCGAGCCGGACGGCGCGACTCGGTCGGACTGCTCGCGGTGCGCATCGTACTTACCCGGCCGAAGAACGACTCCATTGCGCGAGGCGATCCGTGTCCGTCAGAGTCGGTCGGAGCGTGTTGGACCCGTGTTCGAGTCGGTCGGCGATTTCGCGGGCGCTCGCATCGTACTCGCTCGGCCGGACCCGCGTCCGAATCGGTCGGGAAACAGGGCTCCGAATCGGATCCAGTTAAACCGAATCCGATTCGGAGCACTACCGGCCGAGATCGGAATCGACCCCTAAATATATATATATTCACTGAAAAAACCACAGGTTTCAGGGAAGTTATAGTTAGTTGGACATTTCACTCATACAAAACCAGAGAAATTCCCCCGTTATAGTTAGTTCAGCTAACTATAACCTGCGCCCCCGCAATGCACTGCTGATGACGTCACATATTACATCATTCATGACATGGTCAGTGACATCACTGATGACATCTCAAATGACATCACTGATGACATCATCCACGTGAAAATCTGATGCACCTCCTCACACTCTAATATAACCTTTGATACACCCACTGTAAAATACAGACTACCATTTTTGAAACCATCGACACACCAATACCAGTTACTACATGCGCACTCACTGATTCCTAGGTCTACACACACATCCACTCATTCACCCATACAATCACTCATACATGCAGTCACTCATCAATACAACACTATCATATGCACTGATACACCTATACAGACACTCACACACCGCCACTCATCCATGGAGTTACTCACACACCTAGTCAGTCATGCACATAATCAATCACACTCCCATTTACTCACCTATACAGATACTAATGCATACTTACTCTCTTATATAATCACTGATACAAGTACACACTCATCCATACAGCCACTCTCACAATCACTGACTCTCACGTATAGTCATTTATATACTCCAACACTCACATATACTGCCTTTTCCCTACGTAGTTACTTGGACATGTACCACTGAGACATCCATTCACTCACCAACACACCCATACACACATTTACCCACCCATACAGCTGTTTTCACATGCACTCTTGAACCCATGCACCCAGTGAATCAACCACTCACACATCTATGCACAGTCACACACCTCACACCCACCCACACACACACTAAGTCTCCCATACAAATTTTCAAGCAACCAATCAATAACCGATATACACACTCATATAGCTACTCACCAACCCATGCATTCAGTAAGACACATTTAATCACTCACTTATACAGTCAGTCACGCACCTACTAAATCATCCATCCAGACACTTATACACCCACTCATTCTTCAATACACCTTGGCATATATATAAAACATATTTAAACTTTACAGAAACACACAGTGACTGGATGATGTCATCAGTGATGTCATTTGAGATGTCATCAGTGATGTCACTGACCATGTCATGAATGATGTAATATGTGACGTCATCAGCAGTGCATTGCGGGGGCGCGAGTTATAGTTAGCTGAACTAACTATAACGGGGGAATTTCTCTGGTTTTGTACAAGTGAAATGTCCAACTAACTATAACCTCCCTGAAACCTGTGGTTTTTTCAGTCGAATTTCTAAGGTTTTTTAAATGCTAATTTCTAACTATAACGTCCCTGAAACCTATGGTTTTTTCAGTGAATATATATATAGACACAAACACGCACACACACACATATATATATATATATATTGACAACAAGTATTGACCAAAATGTCGGCCGACACGCTGCGAGACCGGGAGACGGCAGCTTCCGAAATGTTCAGTAATAACCTCTCAAACGATGCAAGCACTGATTTAACTAAAACCAACATGAGCGTTGCCAAAAATAGCATAAAAGACAAAATGAGGACTTTGGAGAAATTAATGCGAGCAGAGCAAGGGAAATGGTGTGAATTCCGATCTCTGCAAAGATACCTTGATGTAGGACGGATCCCTAGAGGATTGAGAATTCTCATCGCGCCCAGCTACGAAAAACCTAACCCAGACATGATGCGTGACTGGGCAGAGTGCAACCTCGAATCTTCCAAACAATTAGTGGTAATTCTTGTTAAATATGCTGAATCAGACAGGGCAGATTTACAGGAACAAATTGACAAATTAAATGAAGAGATAAACCAATTGGGCAAAAGTGATGAAATAACCAAATTACGTGAGGAGATGACATTAAGACTACGCAAAGAAGAAGATAAAATAAAGGAACGTAAGGCGTTTAAATTCCACAGAGACAGAGTGGATTATGAGACTGGACGCATCTTTACATTTTCCAAAAAATATGATGCCATGAAAACTTTAAAAAACAAAATGAGAAATGAGTCAGCACCAATTGCCCCACTAAACCGAGTAGGCTACAGTGAATCCTCGAATTCGGACTTAAGTTCTGCACTAGAGAGTGAGGCGGAACCAGATACTCGGCAAACAAATACTGGTGGGGCGCAATCGAAATTATCTCTAGCTGAAGAGTTAGATTTTTTGTGTCAAGACCGGCGGCAGACTCTCCGCCGGAGAACACAAAGGAGCAATTCAGGAAGAGGCGAAACCACAAACGCAGGCAGAGGCGAAAAGCGGGAAGAAAATCCAACTGCCAACAAGAAACGTGGGAGAGGGCGATGGAACCGCAAATAATGAATGGTGAAGAAACCACAAAAATCATTATCAATCTGACTGAAATCAATTTAAACAACGCAGAAAAACAACTACTTGCATTGGGTCTCTCCTATTGCCAGGAAACAAATTTTAATTATGCAAATACCAGAATGGATATCTATCGCTTTATTCGCAAACTAAAACTGAAAAAATTCCATGCCTTACAACAACACAATACAAGACCGGGAATTGAGAGCCAAGGTCAAACTGGCTCCCCTCCAGGGAATTCCATGACTTCAGACATAAGTTTGCTGGAAACTCTAAGAGAATTACAGGAAGAAAACAGCAATGCCAGTAGTCAAGGAGACTCCCAACCCAGAGGGGGTCACCATCAAGAAATTAGTTCTGAGAATGAGGCACAAAATATGGCCAAAAGAAAGACACCGTTCAAAAGAAAATCTACTTTCAATCCGATAGCACCTAGAGATGCGATTGACATTTTTATTGAACAAGTGACTGTTGAGATGAAAAAGTTAAACTACCAGGTACAAAATGCCAAACAAAAAATAAATAAACTAAATTTACAATACAACCAATTGATGACCAAACTGCGAAAAAACAATCAAATCATCATCAGAAATTCAGATAAGGGAGGCAATATAGTCTTATGGGCAAGAAAAGACTATATCAAAGAAGCCTTGTCCCAATTAAATGATCGAACGTGCTACAGAACAAGCAATGCATTGGCACTAAGAACGATCTACAATTAATTTTACAGTAAACGTTTGGCATGGAAAAGTGCGGGAGTCATCACCAAGGATGAATATAAATTTATCAAAAAAGAAAATCCCACAGTCCCCAATATATATTTCATACCCAAGATTCACAAAAATGCGCAACAGCCACCAGGCAGGCCTATTATATCGGCACAGATCAGTCTTTTGGAAAATGCCTCACAGTATATTGACTACTACTTACAGGATTATGTACAGATGCTGACATCTTATATAAGAGATACCAGTGATTCTATTTCCAAATTAAAAGACTTTGTGTGGAAAAAAGACTACTTACTAATGACACTGGATGTGGTGTCTTTGTACACCAGCATTAACCACAAAGATGGAATACGAGCACTTGAATACTATCTGGGGAAAAATACGACAGCCCTGACCCCACACTGTGTGGTGCTAGTCAACATGGTCAACTTTTGCTTAAATAACAACATCTTCATGTTTGACAAAACATATTATCAGCAAATGCGTGGTGTTGCCATGGGGGCCAGCTTCTCCCCCAGCTACGCATGTTTACACATGGGCTGGTGGGAGGAGCTGGTCTTGGGCAACACACACAAAATGTATATGGAGAAGAATGTCAAATTGTTATTACGTTTCATTGATGATTTGTTCATTGTGTGCGATGGAACTATCCCGGAAGCTACAAATTTTGTTTCAGCTATTAACAGTAACGGCATCAATTTAAGTTTTACATCAGTTATCAGTGATACAAGGGTACATTTTCTATATGTAGAAGTATATGTAGAGAACAACAAAATAGAAACAAAAATATACCGCAAGGAAATGGCAGGTAATTCAGTGCTCCACTCGTCAAGCTTCCACCCCAGACATTTAATTGAAAGCATTCCCTACGGGGAAATGCTCAGGTTAAAAAGAGTGTGCAGTAACCCTAAAGAATTACAAATAGCACAACAAGCGAGCAAAAGGAGATTCTTAGCTCGGGGGATACTCCACAAAGATAATTGATGCTGCCATAAATAAAACTACTGGCCTGGATTGATCCAATCTCCTAATAGCCAAAGATAAAAACAGTAGTCAAAAAGAAGACCCTATGAAGTTGAGACTAATTTTGGCATACAATAAGCAAGACAAAAAAATCAGAAATATCATGAGACACAATTGGCCTATTGTACAAAGTGATACAGTTATAGGGGCGACATTACCACATAATTTGGGAATCACTTACAGACGTGCCCCATCTATGAGCTCATGCTTGGTCAAGAGCAGTCCTGAAACAACAGACCATCACACTTGGTTGATGCAACGCAACAGCTTTGTTAAATGTAAGAGCTGTAAGGCGTGCCAGTATGGAATCAATAAAACAACATATAAAACTCCATTCTGTGAAAGGGAACACAAAATAACCAAACCCCTACACTGCAAAACTGACCATGCCATATATGTGCTGGAATGCTCCTGCAATTTAAAATATGTAGGAAGCACCAAGTTACCGGCAAACAAAAGAATTTTGCAGCACATACGGGCCATTACTAATCAGGATCCAACGTATCCAGTGGCACGCCACTTCAAAGAAATACACAAAAATAATTTGGAGCATCTATAATACTACCTAATAGATGCAGTACCAATTAATAGGCGGGGAGGTGACAGAGAGGGAACCCTCAGGAAACTGGAGACCAGATACATCTTAAACCTCGATTGTAAGTTTCCGGGGGGCCTTAATACAACAGAGGACCTGTTCACCTGCCTCCATTAACAAATAGAAGTAATTATTTTCCATCAACCATTGTAGATGTCTCATGATCAAAGGAGATAATCCTTGACAACAACCAGGCAGTGAAAGATTCTTGCGGTATCATCTCTCTGCAGTAAGATTATCTGTGCTTTACACATAGAGAGTGACAAAACACACTAATACTCAGATGCAGGTTGCTCATTGGGGGGTTTAGAAGAAACTGATTGGAAGGCTCACACAGATAAAGAGCATCCTATTTAAAACTTGTATAGAGAGAATATATATAAAATTCTTATGTTTACAGTAGGAAGCTGCCAATCCGACCTGAACCACAAGTACAGTGGTTTTTTAATCAATTTCAGCACTTTTGCACTTTATGAATAAGACAGGTCACCACATAAAGAATGGGATGTGTTGCACTAATTAACACTGCACTAGCACTTTAACTTTGGGTGTTTTTACAGTAGACAGGATTGTTAAACAACAACTAGAGAGGTACGACAAAACAGTATTATGTACTAACAAAGGCTGGAAACAAGGGGTAAGAGTTACAGGATGCAACAATGCATTATGCAATGATTTACAAAAATGCACCCCCTCCAAAAAAAGCAAGGGAAACTGTTTTTACAATTTTTATTGCTCTTACAGCTAGTATTGCTTGAAAAAATATATTTATTAATATGATGTATTTGTCTATATATTTATATATGGATTGTATTATAAGCATTGAAATTATCATATTTTTATTTCAAATTGCGGCTGACTGTCAAATAATGGGTGTATGGTCAACAAATACAAACGTTTTTAAGGTATTGCTTCTATGTTTATGCCTAGTCACTGTTTACTCTATGCACACGTCACTTTAAAAAGGGAAAAAGACTATGGCAGCGTTGTCATGTGATCAAGGTCCAGCTGGACCGAAACGGGTTATGGCCAACAAATAAAGAAGGAACTTTTGCACTAACCTTGTGGTCCGCACCTGCTTCCGACAAAGGATTTAAAAGTCAAAGCGAGCGGAGATCTTTTTATATATTTATATATATATATATATATATATATATTCACTGAAAAAACCACAGGTTTCAGGGACGTTATAGTTAGTTGGACATTTCACTCGTACAAAACCAGAGAAATGCCGCGGTTATAGTTAGTTCAGCTAACTATAACTCGCGCCCCCGCAATGCACTGCTGGTGACGTCACATATTACATCATTCATGACATAGTCAGTGACATCACTGATGACATCATCCACGTGATAATCTGATGCACCTCCTCATACCCTAATATAACCTTTGATACACCCACTCTAAAATACAGACTACCATTTTCGAAACCATAGACACACCAATACCAGTTAGTACAAACCCACTCACTAATTCCTAGGTCTACACACACATCCACTCATACATGCAGTCAACCATCAATACGGCACTATCATATGCACTCACATATCTATACAGACACTCGCACACCGCCACTCATCCATAGAGTTACTCACACACCTAGTCAGTCATGCAAAGAATCAATCACACTCCCATTTACTCACCTATACAGTTATACACACACCACCTCACTTATTCAAACATATACTAACACATACTTACACTCTTATACAATAACTAATACAAGCACACACTCATCCATACAGCCACTCTCATAATCACTCACTCTCACATATAGTTATTTATATACTCCAACACTCACATATACTGCCTTTCACATATGCAGTTACTCACACATGTACCACTGAGGCATCCATTCACTCACCAACACACCCACACACACACTCACCCACCCATACAGCCCTTCACAGATGCACTCTTGAACCCATATACCCAGTGAATCACCCACTGACACATCTATGCACAGAGTCACACCACCCCACCCACCCACACAGACACTCAGGCACCCATACAGATACTCAGACAACCAATCAATAACCCATATAGACCATCATTTAGCTACTCACCAACCCATGCAACAGCTTACACACCAACTGACAAACTAAACTGTGTGAATGTCTGTATCAGTCACTAATCCATGCATTCAGTAAGACACATTTAATCACTCACTTATACAGTCAGTCACGCAACTACTAAATCATCCATTCAGACAATTATTCACCCACTCATTCTTCAATACACCTTGGTATATATATATATATATATATATATATATATATATATATATATATATTCACTGAAAAAACCATAGGTTTTAGGGACAGTTATAGTTAGTTGGACATTTCACTCGTACAAAACCATAGAAATTCCCCGTTATAATTAGTTCAGCTAACTATAACTCGCGCCCCGCAATGCACTGCTGATGACGTCACATATTACATCACTCATGACATGGTCAGTGACATCACTGATGACATCACTGATGACATCTCAAATGACATCACTGATGACATCACTGATGACATCATCCAGTGACTGTGTGTTTCTGTAAAGTTTAAATATGTTTAATATATATAGGGAAAGGCGTATTGAAGAATGAGTGGGTGTATAAGTGTCTGAATGGATGATTTAGTATGTGAGTGACTGACTCTACAAGTGAGTGATTAAACGTATCTTACTGAATGCATGGGTTAGTGACTAAACTGTGTGAATGTCTGTATCCGTCTGTTTGTTGGTGTGTAAGTGGATGCATGGATTTGCGAATAGCTACATGAGTGTCTATATGGGTTATTGATTGGTTCTCTGAGTATCTGTATGGCTGCCTGAGTGTTTGTGTGGGTGGGGTGTGTGTGACTCTATACATAGATGTGTGAGTGGGTGATTCACTGGGTGCATGATTTCAAGAGTGCATCTGTGATAGACTTTATGGGTGGGTGAGTGTGTGTATGGGTGGGTTAGTGAGTGAATGTATATCTCAGTGGTACATGTGTGAGTAACTACATATGTGAAAGGCAATATATATGTGTGTTGGAGTATATAGATGGCTATAAGTGAGAGTGTGTGATTGTGAGAGTGGCTGTATGGATGAGTGCGTGCTTGTATCAGTGATTGCATAAGAGCATAAGAATGTGCTAGTATTTGTATGAGTAATTGAGCTGGTGTGTGTATAACTGTATAGGTGAGTAAATGGGTGTGTGATTAATTTTTTGCATGACTGACTAGGTGTGTGAGTACCTCTATGGATGAGTGGCGGTGTGTGAGTGTTTATATAGGTGTATGAGTGCATATGATAGTCCTGTACTGAGTGACTGTAAGTATGAGTGACTGTACAGGTGAGTGAGTGGATGTGTGTGTAGACCTAAGAATCAGTGAGTGGGTATGTAGTTTTTGGTGTTGGAGTGTCTATGGTTTTGAGAATGGCAGTCTGTAATTTAGAGTGGGTGTATAAAAAGTTATATTAGGGTGTGAGAAGATGCATGAAATTATCACATGGATGATGTCATCAGTGATGTCATTTGAGATGTCATCAGTGATGTCATCAGTGATGTCACTGACCATGTCATGAGTGATGTAATATGTGACGTCATCAGCAGTGCATTGCGGGGCGCGAGTTATAGTTAGCTGAACTAACTATAACGGGGAATTTCTATGGTTTTGTACGAGTGAAATGTCCAACTAACTATAACTGTCCCTAAAACCTATGGTTTTTTCAGTGAATTTCAAAGGTTTTTTAAATGCTAATTTTTAACTATAACGTGTCTGAAACCTATGGTTTTTTCAGTGAATTTCAAAGGTTTTTTAAATGCTAATTTCTAACTATAACGTGCCTGAAACCTATGATTTTTTGAATGAATTTCAAAGGTTTTTTAAATGCTAGTTTCTAACTATGCCAACAGAGGTAGGACATGTGAAGAAAGAAGAAAAAACGCACAGAAAGAAGCAAAAGATGTGCAGAAAGAACCAACAAAGGAGCAGAAAGAGGCCTTGTTGCAAAATCATCCTGTGCCCACAACTTTTTCAGACGGGTACTGGTGGTAACTGACTCTGACTAACCAGAGCCAGTGCTATGCTAAAAGACACTTAGAATACAGCGAAAACACCTACATACACTAGGGAACACTATGCGTTGGGGTACCCCTGTGATTAGCATGACCTCCTCTGCAAGTCCCTAGTACATAATAGGGCAGGGGGATTAAAACTACCTCTTAAAACGCGCTACAGGGCGCGTTTGCACAGTGGTGAAGGGAGGGGGCCTGAGGTGACATGTGTGCAAACGCGCCCCGTGGCGCGTTTTAAGTTGCGGGATTAAGTCCCCTTGAATCATGAGGGTCCCTGAGGCCCAACTAGCCCCCAGGTACCTACAGTTAGGACCACAGAGCTGAGTTGCAGAGAGGCGTTCCGAGGCCACGCACCTTTTTCACCTCTCTGCAACGCAACTCTGTTGTGCTTACTGAAGGTACCTGGTGGGCTAGTTGGCCCCAGGATTCAAAGGGAATTAACTCTCCAACTTAAAACGCACCACAGGGCGTGTTTGCGCACATGTCACCTGAGGCCCCGCCCCTCCCTTCACCACTGTGCAAAGCGCCCCGTGGCGCGTTTTAAGTTGGGGGATTAGGTCACCTTGAATCCTGAGGGTCCCTGGGGCCCAACTAGCCCACCAGGTACTTCCAGTTAGCACCACAGGCCTGCGTTGCAACGCCTGTAACAAATTGTGCAGTTGTGTTTAGGTAGTGAAGAGGGTCATGCTGGGGGTAGTGTTTTAGGGTTTAGGGTAGTGCAGTGGTGTTTGTGTAGTGTAGGGGGTCATGCTGGGGGTAGATTTAGGGTTTAGGGTAGTGCAGTGGTGTTTGGGTAGTGTAGGGAGTCGTGCTGGGGGAGTGTTTTAGGGTTTAGGCTAGTACAGTGGTGTTTGGGTAGTGTAGGGGGTCGTGCTGGGGGTAGTGTTTTAGGGTTTAGGGTAGTGCAGTGGTGTTTGGGTAGTGTAGGGAGTCGTGCTGGGGTTAGTGATTTAGGGTAGTGCAGTGGTGTTTGGGTAGTGTAGGGGATACTGCTGGGGGTAGTGTTTTAGGGTTTAGGGTAGTGCAATGGTGTTTGGGTAGTGTAGGGGGTACTGCTGGGGGTAGTGTTTTAGGGTTTAGGGTAGTGCAGTGGTGTTTGGGTAGCGTAGGGGGTACTGCTGGGGATAGTGTTTTATGGTTTAGGGTAGTGCAGTGGTGTTTGGGTAGTGTAGGGGTTCGTGCTGGGGGTAGTTTTTAGGGTTTAGGGTAGTGCAGTGGTGTTTGTGTAGTGTAGGAGGTCGTGTTTTAGGGTTTAGGGTAGTGCAGTGGCCTTTGGGTAGTGTAGGGAGTCGTGCGGGGGTATTGTTTTAGAGTTTAGGGTAGTGCAGTGGTCTTTGGGTAGTGTAGGGGTCGTGTGGGGGTAGTGTTTTAGGGATTAGGGTAGTGCATTGGTGTTTGGGTAGTGTAGGGGGTCATGTGGGGGTAGTGTTTTAGGGTTTAGGGCAGTGCAGTGGTGTTTAGGTAGTGTAGGGGGTCGTGCTGGGGGAGTGTTTTAGGGTTTAGGGCAGTTGCAGTGGTGTTCGGGTAGTCTAGGGGTCGTGCTGGGGGAGTGTTTTAGGGTTTAGGGCAGTGCAGTCGTGTTCGGGTAGTGTAGGGGTCGTGCTGGGGGAGTATTTTAGGGTTTAGGGTAGTGCAGTGGTGTTCGGGTAGTGTAGGGGGTCGTGCTGGGGGTAGTGTTCTAGGGTTTAGGGCAGTGCAGTGGTGTTCGGGCAGTGTGGGGGGTCATGCTGGGGGTGGTGTTTTAGGGTTTAGGGCAGTGCAGTGGTGTTCGGGCAGTGTAGGAGGGGGTGGTGTTTCAGGGTTTAGGGCAGTGCAGTGGTGTTCAGGCAGTGTAGGGGTGGTGCAGGGGTGGTGTTTCAGGGTTTAGGGCAGTGCAGTGGTGTTCGGGCAGTGTAGGGGTCTTGCTGGGGCTGGTGTTTCAGGGTTTAGGGCAGTGCAGTGGTGTTCGGGCAGTGTAGGGGGTCGTGCTGGGGGTGGTATTTCAGGGTTTAGGGCAGTGCAGTGGTGTTCGGGCAGTGTAGGGGGTCGTGCTGGGGCTAGTGTTTCAGGGTTTAGGGCAGAGCAATGGTGCTCAGGCAGTGTAGGGGGTTGTGCTGGGGGTGATGTTTCAGGGTTTAGGGCAGTGCAGTGGTGTTAGGGCAGTGTAGGGGGTCGTGCTGGGGCTGGTGTTTCAGGGTTTAGGGCAGTGCAGTGGTGTTAGGGCAGTGTAGGGGGTCGTGCTGGGGGTGGTGTTTCAGTGTTTAGGGCAGTGCAGTGGTGTTCCGGCAGTGTAGGGGGTCGTGCAGGGGGTGGTGTTTCAGGGTTTAGGGCAGTGCAGTGGTGTTCGGGCAGTGTAGGGTGTCGTGCTGAGGGGTGGTGTTTCAGGGTTTAGGGCAGTGCAGTAGTGTTTGGGCAGTGTAGGGGGTCGTGCAGGGGGTGGTGTTTCAGGGTTTAGGGCAGTACAGTGGTGTTCGGCCAGTGTAGGTAGTCTTGCTGGGGGTGGTGTTTCAGGGTTTAGGGCAGTGCAGTGGTGTTCGGGCAGTGTAGGGGTCGTGCTGGAGCTGGTGTTTGAGGGTTTAGGGCAGTGCAGTGGTGTTTGGGCAGTGTAGGGGGTCGTGCTGGGGCTGGTGTTTCAGGGTTTAGGGCAGTGCAGTAGTTTTCGGGCAGTGTAGGCGGTCGTGCTAGGGCTGGTGTTTCAGGGTTTAGGGCAGTGCAGTGGTGTTCGGGCAGTGTACGGGGTTGTGCTGGGGCTGGTGTTTCAGGGTTTAGGGCAGTGCAGTGGTGTGCGGGCAGTGTATGGGTTTGTGCTGGGGCTGGTGTTTCAGGGTTTAGGGCAGTGCAGTGGTGTTCGGGCAGTGTAGGGGGACGTGCTGGGGGTGATGTTTCAGGGTTTAGGGCAGTGCAGTGGTGTTCGGGCAGTGTAGGGGGTCGTGCTGGGGCTGGTGTTTCAGGGTTTAGGGCAGTGCAGTGGTGTTCGGGCAGTGTAGGGGGTCGTGCTGGGGCTGGTGTTTCAGGGTTTTGGGCAGAGCAGTGGTGTTCGGGCAGTGAAGGGGGTCGTGCTGGGGGTGGTGTTTCAGGGTTTAGGGCAGTGCAGTGGTGTTCGGGCAGTGTAGGGGGTCTTGCTGGGGGTGGTTGTAGGAGAGTAGGATCTGCTTCACATAGGTACCCCCACTTTTTGCTGATGCTTCACTGTTTTTCGACCTTAGTCGGGCTAGGGCCCTGCTAATCAGAACCCCAGCCTAGCTGCTTCCTCTTTAAAATGGTTTCCATGTGCCTTAGGCACATCTCTAATTGGAATCTGGAGTGCCCTTATAAGTCCCTAGTATATGGTATACTATGTACCAAGGGCATAGGTACCTCAGAGGCCTACCAGGGGCTGCAGCATGTATTATGCCACCCCTGGAAAGCCATCCAAAATGACACCACAGGTCTGCTACTGCAGCCTGGGTAAGGTGGTGCATGCACCCCTTACTGTGATATAGGTTACCTATATCACTACATACCTACACACATATAAACCTATAAGTCACTCCTATGGCAGGCCTTGTCAATCCTGAAAGCAGAGTGCTTGGTTCTTATGTGAGAAGGTGCCACTGCATGAGCAGGGCCCCTCTGCAGTGCTCAGAGTCCATTCTCTGGTACTGTTTGTAAATGCGGTTAAACCATATACTCTTAAGTGCATTATATCCTCGCGGTAGAATGCTAACTTTGGAATGACTGCATCAAAACATGTCGTGTTTGGTGTCAAACATCTTGGAATACTACCCCCCCGCCAGTCCTGGCGGCGGGGGTAGCATTCCACCCTTCTATAGGGAGAGACATGTTCACACTGGTCTACCCGGTAACTTCTTTCTAAAGCCCTGGCATCACAAAATGGATGCCTCTGCCACACACACAAGTCTGACCTCCTGCTGCTGACAGAAACTCCGGCAGGGGAGGCCTGGACAATAGGTTTCCTGTCACAGGGAGGTGTAACCACCTCCCCAGACAGGATAATGTGTATTGGGGCTGGGTGGGTGCACTCTTAGAGTGCTTTGAAGTCCTGCACTGGGGGAGCAAAAGGCTCCTCTGTGCATATGCCAGTTCAAACCGGCTCAGGGGCTACCTGCCCCTGCTCTGGCGCGAAACTGGACAAAGGGAAGTGGGTGTAGCCACCCCCTCCCTTGACCCTCCCATAGGTGGGGTCATAGAGTTAGTCCCTCCCTGTTTTACTGTATAAAATAGGGAACCCTTGCCATAGCAAATTAGATATTCCTGGACTAAACTCTGAAACTGAATCCTGGACCTTCGACGCTCTACACTACGATTAGAGGACTGAAGAATCTCCCTTGGGGTCAAGGAGTGACTCCCCTGCTTGGCAGGCACCAAAGAAGCAATTGTCCGGTCTGCATCGACGAAGCTCCCGCCGGACGCCAAAGTCCCTGCATCCCCAGAGATGGATTTCCTGACTTCCCCAAGGCTGCCCTGAGTCCCCAGCGAAGCTGAGGCCAGTAGCTGTTGTGGGTAACGAGGAACCGTGACCCCTGGACACCGAGCACATTTGCAAGTGCACCATCTTCCTGGACTCCCACGAAGTTGTGCTTTGGGCTCCGAGTAGCCCTCGCCTCCCGCACCGACTGCACCGAAGATCACTGGCCTCCACTCTACGAGTGTCCTGTGAGCCAGTTCCACGTGCACCGTCTTGAGGCTCCTTCGTGGTTGCTAGTCCGTTGGCTAGTAGCCCGTCACGAAGGCCAATCCTTTTCTTCTTGGGCTCCCCTGGTTGCTCCAGGCTTGCCCTCACTTACCCTTGCTGGGTGAGTTCCTCAGACCTTGCTGGTCTGCACCATCGTCCCTCTTCACTTTCCACAAGACTTGCTGTTGCCAAGGCCTGTGGGGTGCAATCCGGTCGCCGACACCTCAGCAAGCCGCAGACGTTGTGGGACAGTCGGAATCCTGCTCCTGGTTGCCGACAACGCCTCCTGGACATCGTGACTGCGGAGTCAATACAACTGTCAACCTACCTGAAGCACCCTACATCGGTGGGCATCTGCTCATCGCCTTCCTGGTCACTGGCTAGTGACCCAGACTCTGTCCCCTCTGCTTTCAGGTTCTTCAGATCTCCGATCCACTCTTGGATCCACCCGGACACTTTCCACTTGGTCGCCAGCAGCACTTTGCAGCAGATCGCCATTCAAATCGACGACGAAACCCGACCCCGAAAGGCACCTATGCACCCGGCTTCCCTGGGTGAGGTAACACGAGTACTCCGGTGCTCCCGTGGGTAGAGACTCTAGAAAGACCTAGTTCTCAAAGGGTTTGCTCCAAGTCCTCTTTTAAGTGTCCCTATTCTTTAAATTTCTAATCGCGACTTTGCCCATAGAAGTTAACGGTGATTCGCGGTTGTGTTTACACACTGCACGCGTCCCCCGTGGGTCCCCTGTGTCACTACCTTGGGTGGTTCCTTGTGGTCCAAGCACTTCTACAGGCTCTAGGCCTAGTGTCTAGCTCAGTCGTGGTTCTTATACCACTTTATTGGTATATGGTTTGGTACGCCCCTAGGGCCCAAACGTGTATTTGTGCTATTACTGTGTTTAAATAACTTATAACTTGTGTACTTCGAACTCTAGCCTCCTAAAGAGACTAGAAGGGTGTGTTTAGCAATAAATACATATATTTTGAATATATACCTGGTGTGGTGCTCTTTCATTTGGTCACTCAAGAGATTATAGACAGGTAAAACAAGCTGCTTTACATTCCTTCAAGACTTAGCCTGAAGGCTGCTCTTCACAGCTACCACTAGGATAGCTTTCTTTAAAGGTTGTCTTTAACCTAACTCCAATAAGGGTTGTTTGGACTGGTACAAGGTGCCCACTATAATTAGTGGACAGCATATGCCAGGCCAACTTCTCACAGTGGTGTTTCAGGGTTTAGGGCAGTGCAGTGGTGTTCGGGCAGTGAAGGGGGTCTTGCTGGGGGTGGTGTTTCAGGGTTTAGGGCAGTGGTGTTCGGGCAGTGTAGGGGGTCTTGCTGGGGGTGATGTTTCAGGGTTTAGGACAGTGCAGTGGTGTTCGGGCAGTGTAGGGGATCTTGCTGGGGGTAGTGTTTCAGGGTTTAGGGCGGTGCAGTGGTGTTCGTGCAGTGTAGGGGGTCGTGCTGGGGGTGGTGTTTCAGGGTTTAGGGCAGTGCAGTAGTGTTCGGGCAGTGTAGGGGGTCGTGCAGGGGGTGGTGTTTCAGGGTTTAGGGCAGTGCAGTGGTGTTCTGGCAGTGTAGGGGGTCGTGCTGGGGGTGGGGTTTCAGGGTTTAGGGCAGTACTGTGGTGTTCGGGCAGTGTAGGGGTCGTGCAGGGGGTGGTGTTTCAGGGTTTAGGGCAGTGCAGTGGTGTTCGGGCAGTGTAGGGGGTCATGCTGGGGCTGGTGTTTCAGGGTTTAGGGCAGTGCAGTGGTGTTTGGGCAGTGTAGGGGGTCTTGCTGGGGGTGGTGTTTCAGGGTTTAGGGCAGTGGTGTTCGTGCAGTGTAGGGGGTCTTGCTGGGGGTGATGTTTCAGGGTTTAGGGCAGTGCAGTGGTGTTCGGGCAGTGTAGGGGGTCGTGCTGGGGGTGGTGTTTCAGGGTTTAGGGCAGTGCAGTAGTGTTCGGGCAGTGTAGGGGGTCTTGCTGGGGGTAGTGTTTCAGGGTTTAGGGCAGTGCAGTGGTGTTCGTGCAGTATAGGGGGTCGTGCTGGGGATGGTGTTTCTGGGTTTAGGGCAGTGCAGTAGTGTTCGAGCAGTGTAGGGGTTGTGCAGGGGTGGTGTTTCAGGGTTTAGGGCAGTGCAGTGGTGTTTGGGCAGTGTAGGGGGTCGCGCTGGGGGTGGTGTTTCAGGGTTTAGGGCAGTGCAGTGGTGTTCGGGCAGTGTAGGGGGTCATGCACGGGGTGGTGTTTCAGGGTTTAGGGCAGTGCAGCGGTGTTCGGGCAGTGTAGGGTGTCGTGCTGGTGTTTCAGGGTTCAGGGCAGTGCAGTGGTGTTTAGGCAGTGTAGGGGGTCGTGCTGAGGCTGGTGTTTCATGGTTTAGGGCAGTGCAGTGGTGTTCGGGCAGTGTAGGGGGTCGTGCTGGGGGAGTGTTTTAGGGTTTAGGGTAGTACAGTTTTGTTTGGGTAGTGTAGGGGTCGTGCTGTGGGTAGTGCTTTAGGGTTTAGGGTAGTGCAGTGGTGTTTGGGTAGTGGAGGGGGTCGTGCTGTGGGTAGTGATTTAGGGTAGTGCAGTGGTGTTTGGGTAGTGTAGGGGATACTGCTGGTGGTAGTGTTTTAGGGTTTAGGGTAGTGCAATGGTGTTTGGGTAGTGTAGGGGGTACTGCTGGGGGTAGTGTTTTAGGGTTTAGGGTAGTGCAGTGGTGTTTGGGTAGCGTAAGGGTACTGCTGGGTTAGTGTTTTATGGTTTAGGGTAGTGCAGTGGTGTTTGGGTAGTGTAGGGGTTCGTGCTGGGGGTAGTTTTTTAGGGTTTAGGGTAGTGCAGTGGTGTTTGTGTAGTGTAGGAGGTCTTGTTTTAGGGTTTAGGGTAGTGCAGTGGTCTTTGGGTAGTGTAGGGAGTCGTGCTGGGGTATTGTTTTAGAGTTTAGGGTAGTGCAGTGGTCTTTGGGTAGTGTAGGGGGTCGTGCGGGGGTAGTGTTTTAGGGATTAGGGTAGTGCATTGGTGTTTGGGTAGTGTAGGGGTCATGCGGGGGTAGTGTTTTAGGGTTTAGGGCAGTGCAGTGGTGTTTAGGTAGTGTAGGGGTTCGTGCTGGGGGGAGTGTTTTAGGGTTTGGGGCAGTGCAGTGGTGTTTGGGTAGTGTAGGGGTTCGTGCTGGGTGGAGTGTTTTAGGGTTTAGGGCAGTGCAGTGGTGTTCGGGTAGTGTAGGGGGTCGTGCTGGGGGGAGTATTTTAGGGTTTAGGGTAGTGCAGTGGTGTTCGGGTAGTGTAGGGGGTCGTGCTGGGGGTAGTGTTCTAGGGTTTAGGGCAGTGCAGTGGTGTTCGGGCAGTGTAGGGGGTCGTGCTGGGGGTGGTGTTTTAGGGTTTAGGGCAGTGCAGTGGTGTTCGGGCAGTGTAGGGGGTCGTGCTGGGGGTGGTGTTTCAGGGTTTAGGGCAATTCAGTGGTGTTCGGGCAGTGTAGGGGGTCGTGCTGGGGCTGGTGTTTCAGGGTTTAGGGCAGTGCAGTGGTGTTCGGGCAGTGTAGGGGGTCGTGCTGGGGCTGGTGTTTCAGGGTTTAGGGCAGTGCAGTGGTGTTCGGGCAGTGTAGGGGGTCGTGCTGGGGCTGGTGTTTCAGGGTTTAGGGCAGTGCAGTGGTGTTCGGGCAGTGTAGGGGGTCGTGCTGGGGCTGGTGTTTCAGGGTTTTGGGCAGAGCAGTGGTGTTCGTGCAGTGTAGGGGGTCGTGCTGGGGCTGGTGTTTCAGGGTTTAGGGCAGTGCAGTGGTGTTCGGGCAGTGTAGGGGGTCGTGCTGGGGGTGGTGTTTCAGGGTTTAGGGCAGTGCAGTGGTGTTAGGGCAGTGTAGGGGGTCGTGCTGGGGGTGGTGTTTCAGGGTTTAGGGCAGTTCATTGGTGTTCGGGCAGTGTAGGGGGTCGTGCTGGGGCTAGTGTTTCAGGGTTTAGGGCAGAGCAATGGTGCTCAGGCAGTGTAGGGGGTTGTGCTGGGGGTGATGTTTCAGGGTTTAGGGCAGTGCAGTGGTGTTAGGGCAGTGTAGGGGGTCGTGCTGGGGGTGGTGTTTCACGGTTTAGGGCAGTGCAGTGGTGTTCCGGCAGTGTAGGGGGTCGTGCAGGGGGTGGTGTTTCAGGGTTTAGTGCAGTGGTGTTCGGGCAGTGTAGGGGGTCGTGCTGGGGTGGTGTTTCAGGGTTTAGGGCAGTGCAGTGGTGTTCTGGCAGTGTAGGGTGTCGTGCTGAGGGGTGGTGTTTCAGGGTTTAGGGCAGTGCAGTAGTGTTTGGGCAGTGTAGGGGGTCGTGCAGGGGGTGGTGTTTCAGGGTTTAGGGCAGTGCAGTGGTGTTCGGCCAGTGTAGGTAGTCTTGCTGGGGGTGGTGTTTCAGGGTTTAGTGCAGTGGTGTTCGGACAGTGTAGGTGGTCTTGCTGGGGGTGGAGTTTCAGGGTTTAGGGCAGTGCAGTGGTGTTCGGGCAGTGTAGGGGGTCGTGCTGGGGCTGGTGTTTCAGGGTTTAGGGCAGTGCAGTTGTTTTCGGGCAGTGTAGGCGGTCGTGCTGGGGCTGGTGTTTCAGGGTTTAGGGCAGTGCAGTGGTGTTCAGGCAGTGTACGGGGTTGTGCTGGGGCTGGTGTTTCAGGGTTTAGGGCAGTGCAGTGGTGTGCGGGCAGTGTACGGGGTTGTGCTGGGGCTGGTGTTTCAGGGTTTAGGGCAGTGCAGTGGTGTTCGGGCAGTGTAGGGGGTCGTGCTGGGGGTGGTGTTTCAGGGTTTAGGCAGTGCAGTGCAGTGGTGTTCGGGCAGTGTAGGGGGTCGTGCTGGGGCTGGTGTTTCAGGGTTTAGGGCAGTGCAGTGGTGTTCGGGCAGTGTAGGGGTCGTGCTGGGGCTGGTGTTTCAGGGTTTTGGGCAGAGCAGTGGTGTTCGGGCAGTGTAGGGGGTCGTGCTGGGGGTGGTGTTTCAGGGTTTAGGGCAGTGCAGTGGTGTTCGGGCAGTGTAGGGGGTCTTGCTGGGGGTGGTGTTTCAGGGTTTAGGGCAGTGCAGTGGTGTTCGGGCAGTGTAGGGGGTCATGCACGGGGTGGTGTTTCAGGGTTTAGGGCAGTGCAGTGGTGTTCGGGCAGTGTAGGGTATTGTGCTGGGGCTGGTGTTTCAGGGTTCAGGGCAGTGCAGTGGTGTTCAGGCAGTGTAGGGGGTCGTGCTGAGGCTGGTGTTTCACGGTTTAGGGCAGTGCAGTGGTGTTCGGGTAGTGTAGGGGGTCGTGCTGGGGCTGGTGTTTCAGGGTTTAGGGCAGTGCAGTGGTGTTCGGGCAGTGTAGGCGGTCGTGCTGGGGCTGGTGTTTCAGGGTTTAGGGCAGTGCAGTGGTGTTCGGGCAGTGTAGGGGGTCGTGCTGGGGCTGGTGTTTCAGGGTTTAGGGCAGTGCAGTGGTGTTCGGGCAGTGTAGGCGGTCGTGCTGGGGCTGGTGTTTCAGGGTTTAGGGCAGTGCAGTGGTGTTCGGGCAGTGTAGGGGGTCGTGCTGGGGCTGGTGTTTCAGGGTTTAGGGCAGTGCAGTGGTGCTCGGGCAGTGTAGTGGGTCGTGCTGGGGGTGATGTTTCAGGGGTTAGGGTAGTGCAGTGGTGTTCGGGCAGTGTAGGGGGTCGTGCAGGGGCTGGTGTTTCAAGGTTTAGGGCAGTGCAGTGGTGTTTGGGCAGTGTAGGGGGTCGTGCTGGGGCTGGTGTTTCAGGGTTTTGGGCAGAGCAGTGGTGTTCGGGCAGTGTAGGGGGTCATGCTGGGGGTAGTGTTTCAGGGTTTAGGGCAGTGCAGTGGTGTTCGGGCAGTGTAGGGGGTCGTGCTGGGGGTGGTGTTTCAGGGTTTAGGGCAGTGGTGTTCGGGCAGTGTAGGGGTCTTGCTGGGGGTGATGTTTCAGGGTTTAGGGCAGTGCAGTGGTGTTCGGGCAGTGTAGGGGGTCTTGCTGGGGGTAGTGATTCAGGGTTTAGGGCAGTGCAGTGGTGTTCGGGCAGTGTAGGGGGTCATGCTGGGGTGGTGTTTCAGGGTTTAGGGCAGTGCAGTGGTGTTCGGGCAGTGTAGGGGGTCGTGAAGGGGGTGGTGTTTCAGGGTTTAGGGCAGTGCAGTGGTGTTCGGGCAGTGTAGGGGGTCGTGCTAGGGGTGGTGTTTCAGGGTTTAGGCAGTGCAGTGGTGCTTGTGTAGTGTAGGGGGTCGTGCTGGGGGTAGTGTTTTAGGGTTTAGGGTAGTGCAGTGGTGTTTGTGTAGTATAGGGGGTCATGTTTTAGGGTAGTGCAGTGGTGTTTGGGTAGTGTAGGGGGTCGTGCTGGGGGTAGTGTTTTAGGATTTAGGTTAGTGCAGTGGTGTTTGGGTAGTGTAGGGGTCGTGCTGGGGGTAGTGTTTTAGGGTTTAGGGTAGTGCAGTGGTGTTTGTGTAGTGTAGGGGGTCGTGCTGGGGGTAGTGGTTTAGGGTTTAGGGTAGTGCAGTGGTGCTTGTGTAGTGTAGGGGGTCGTGCTGGGGGTAGTGTTTTAGGGTTTAGGGTAGTGCAGTGGTGTTTGTGTAGTGTAGGGGTCATGTTTTAGGGTAGTGCAGTGGTGTTTGGGTAGTGTAGGGGTCGTGCTGGGGGTAGTGTTTTAGGATTGAGGTTAGTGCAGTGGTGTTTGGGTAGTGTAGGGGGTCGTGCTGGGGGTAGTGTTTTAGGGTTTAGGGTAGTGCAGTGGTGTTTGTGTAGTGTAGGGGTCATGCTGGGGGTAGTGTTTTAGGGTTTAGGATAGTGCAGTGGTGCTTGTGTAGTGTAGGGGGTCGTGCTGGGGGTATTGTTTTAGGGTTTAAGGTAGTGCAGTGGTGTTTTGTAGTGTAGGGGGGTCATGTTTTAAGATGCAATGCTCCAATACCTGACCTGTCTGCACTACATAAAACTGCAAAAAACTAAAAATAAAAAGTGTTTTGCACACTTTTGTCATTGGGCTATATGTGGGCTACATCTGGGTAATATTTGTGCTACATTTGGGCTCTTTTTTCACTGGTGGCCATCTTGGAAGACTTCTTTGTTATGAAGTTTCCTAATTTCCTCATTTACTGCAGTCTCCTCAGTAGGAAATGCTTTCCGTTTTTTACTTTGATTCCATCAAGAAGGCATTCAGATGTGTCTCACATCTGCCATAAATTCAGAATGTTAGCACTCTAGTTGCTCATTAGATCACTGGAGTAAAGCTACTGCTCACCAGGGAGTTAACTGGTAGTCTGCTGCTGGTATTGAAAGTGATTGTTTCAGTCTGCATGTCAGAATTTTCTAATGAAATAGAAGAGGATTTGAGATCTCACTTAAAACATGCCCTAATTTTTCTTTCTGCAGCACTAACCATAATTTCTATTTCAAAAAGAACCCCTCATTTTGTTCCTTTTTAAATTAAATGTTTTAAGTGTTACCGGTTTATTCCAATCAAGATGGCTTCAGGTGTGCCATACTTTTGTCATAAGTAAGGCTGTTAGCACTCTAGTTGTTCTTTAGAACACTCTGGGAAGCTGCAGTAGAACACAAAGGCATCAACTGGCAGGCTGCTCCTGTTGAAATATAACAGGAAGATATTTGAGATCACACTTGAAACATGTCCTAATTTTTCTTTCTACAGCACTAACCATAATTTCTATGACAAAATGAACCCCATCATTTTGTTCCTTTTTAAATTAAATTGTTTAAGTGTTACCAGTTTATTCCAATCAAGATGGCTTCAGGTGTGCCATACTTTTGTCATAAGTAAGGCTGTTAGCACTCTAGTTGTTCTTTAGAACACTCTGGGAAGCTGCAGTAGAACACAAAGGAATCAACTGACAGTCTCTGCCCTTGTTGGATGTACATGTTTTACTCAGAATATCAGACTTCATTCTCACATGACTGAGAAAGATAATGTGAATTTACAGAAAATATGCTCTCATTTTAGCTTCTGGAGCACCTTCCAAAACTCTATGGGACAAGCATGTGAAAATAGTTCTCTCAAACATGATTCATGATATCCCAGCAGAAGGTTTTTCACAGGGTAAAATCACCTTAGAACACACCACAATTCCTGAAATTAGTATGGTACCATCAACAAATGAATTCTAATGTAACTAAAGTCTGTTATCACCCTTTATAGTTCTCCTTTTGGTAACCCTCAAAATCTTCGATTCACTACAATGCATTTCAATGGGGTACTATCATTTATATTGGTCCCAAGATGGTTGCCAGCAATTCCAGGATGAAGTGCTGACAGCCAATCAGATCTCACGATGACATGTGTGGTTAGGCTCCGCCCAGATATATATGTGAATTTACTTTTGATTTTCTCAGGAACTACTGAACGGATTTACACCATTTAAGCAAAAGGCACGACACTGAACCAAGGGCTACCTCTTTGCCAAATTTGGTGTAATTCCGTTCAGCAGTTCGGGCTGTAGCTGCGACTAAAGGTTCCTATGGAAAAATGAATGGGGAAAACGCGTTTTGGGACCCCCCTTTTTTCTCGGCCCCCGCTTGACGTATGACCCCGAAACTTTCAGGATAGGAGCGGACCGGAGCGCCCCAACAAGTTGGAAACTTTCGCGAAGATTCGTCAACCGGCGCCAACGTTATTTCAAATAGAATGTCGCGGATTTCCTATGGATAATAGGTTTTAACTATAACTATCTACTGGCGACCGCCAGTAGATAATATATATTATCTACTGGCGGTCGCCAGTAGATAGTTATAGTTACAACCTATTATCCATAGGAAATCCGCGACATTCTATTTGAAATAACTCTCTTGCCGGTTGACGTATCTTCGCAAAATTTTCAAACTTTATGGCCCGCTCCGGTCCGCTCCTACCCTGAAAGTCTCGGGGATTCGTCAAGCGGGGGCCGAGAAAAAGGGGGTCCCAAAACGCGTTTTCCCATGCAATTTTCCATAGGAAACTTTAGACACGGCTACAGCCCGAACTGCTGAACGGAATTACACCAAATTTGGCAAAGAGGTAGTTCTTGGTTCAGAAAGAACCCTTTTGTTAAATGGTGTAAATCCGTTCAGTAGTTGCTGAGAAAATCAAAAGTAAAAAGATAGTGATATCTATGGCCGAGTAGGGTCCGCGTACCCTCAGCGCACCCTGCGCGCACCGTCCCGATCACGAGCTGCATGTTAATTGGCTGTCAGCTGGCTGTCAACATTCCGATTCAGGAAATGTTGGCAGCCATTTTGTCCCTCGGTAGAACCGAGGGACAGAAACAAGTGCGCAAAGCACACAAAGGGGGCAGGGTAGAAACACCCTGCCCCCTGGGCAAAAAAAAATAAAAAATAAAAAATGTTAAATCGGCAGGATGCGCTCAGGGTGCGCGAATCCTGCCGAAAAAAATCAACGCGGTCTCCGCGCTGATGATTGGCCCCTGGGTGGGCCAAGTCCCGGGGGCATGCTGGGGGGTTAATTTTATGTGTGGGGGCCTCTAAGGGCCCCCAAGCCCCGGGGACCACCACCCCCGGGGCTTTATGTATAATGGTGCGGGAGGGCTCTGAGCCCTCCCGCAGCCCCGGGACCGCCACCTCCCCGGGGCTTCTTTTTTATTTTTGAAAAACCTGTGGGGGGCTCAGCCCCCACGCCCGGGACCACCACCTCCCGGGGCACTAGAAAATTACAATGGGGGTCCGTTTTGGACCACCAAGCCCCGGGGACCACCACTTCCCGGGGCTTTCAAAATGTAAGGAGGGGGCCGCGCGGCCCCCTCCTGGAGCCTGTGGTGGCCCTGGGGACCGCCACCCCCCAGGGCCGGCTCCTGCAGTGTCCCGGGTGCCTACCCCCGGCACACTGCTGTTTGCAATGACAGGACGGGAGCCTCGCGGCTCCCGTCCTGTCATTGCAAACTGCTTTGGATATTGGAAGAGAGAGCAGGAAACCTGCTCTCTCTTCCAATATCCAAAGCTGATTGCTTTCCACATGGGGAGCAGCATGTTAGCTGCTCCCCATGTGTAAAGCAATGCCGGCTCCCGTAGGACACGGGGAGCCGGCGGGACTGTGGGGTGTTTGGGGACCCCCACAGTCCCCAACGAGAGGCCAGGCCCCGGGGGATGGGGTCCCCGGGGCCATAAGTGGCCACGGAGGGGGCCACGCAGCCCCCTCCCCAAAGGAAAAAAAAAGGAAAAAACAAAAAAAAGTGCAAGGCCGGCCCCGGGGATGGGGTCCCCGGGGCCTTAAATGGCCTGAGGAGGGGGCCACGCAGCCCCCTCCAAATAAAAAAAGAGACCATGCCCCGGGGGATGGGGTCCCCGGGGCCAATACAGGCCCAGGGAAGGGGGCCACGCGGCCCCCTTCCCACTTTTTTTTTAATTTTAATTAAAAAAAGGGGTAAGGCCCTGGGGGATGGGGTCCCCAGGGCCTAAAAATAGGAAAAAGGAAGGGGGGCCACACAGCCCCCCTTCAGGGAAAAAAAAACAAACAAAAAAAAAAAAACGATCGGGCCCGCAGGCCCCGCCCCCTTCCTTCACCACTCTGCAAACGCGCCCCTGGCGCGTTTGCAGAGGGGAACGATTCCCCTTGAATACTGGGGGTCCCTGGGGCCACCTAGCCCACCAGGAACCTCCAGTATGCGCCAGGGGCTGCCTTGCAGAGAGGTGTACAGAGGCCACGCCCCTTTTACACCTCTCTGCAACGCAGCTCTGTGGCGCTTTTGGAGGTATATGGTGGGCTAGTTGCACCCCAGGGACCCTCAGGATTCAAGGGAGTTAATCCCCGACTTAAAACGCGCCACGGGGCGTGTTTGCACAGTGGTGAAGGGAGGGGCGGGGCTTCAGGTGACATGTGTGCAAACAGGCCCCGTGGCGCGTTTTAAGATGGGGAATTAAATCCCCTTCAATCCTGAGGGTCCCTGGGGCCAACTAGCCCAACAGGTACATCCAGAAAGCACCACAGAGCTGCGTTGCAGAGAGGTGTAAAAGGGTGTGGCCTCTCTACACGTCTCTGCAACGCAGCCCCTGGCGCATATTGGAGGTTCCTGGTGTGCTAGTTGGCCCCTAGGGACCCTCAGGATTCAAGGGGATTTAATCCCCAACTTAAAACGCGCCACGGGCGCGTTTGCACAGATGTCACCTCAGGCCCCGCCCTCCCTTCACCATTGTGCAAATATTCTTCTAAAATCATCCGAAATACGAATTCCTATTTACTCACCTGTTATAAGGAGAGACCTCAGTGCTGCATCTTTCAGCCCAGTACTGGTCCTGAAAAGTAATTTTAACCGTACTTACCAGTAACTTGAATTTCCTTCCATAGGATATCATTGCCTGCTTTTTGTTGATAAAGTTTCTAAGTGTGGAGTTTTGGAACTTTAAAATATTCCTCTAAAATCAGCCGAAATACGAATTCCGATTTACTCACCTGTTATCAGGAGAGACCTCAGTGCTGCATCTTTCAGCCCAGTACTAATCCTGAAAAGTAATTTTAACCGTACTTACCAGTAACTTGAATTTCCTTCATAGGCTAACATTGACTGGTTTCACTTGGAAATTCTTCTAAGTGTGGAGTTTTGGAACTATATAATATTCCTCTAAAATCAACCAAAGTACGAATTCCAATTTACTCACCTGTTATCAGGAGAGAACCCAGTGCTGCATCTTTTAGCCCAGCACTGACCCTGAAAAGTAATTTTAACCGTACTTACCAGTAACTTATATTTTCTTCCATAGGAATCCATTGTGTGGTTTTCAGCAGAAAAGTTTCAAAGTGTCGATTTTCACAAACTACAAATATTCCTAAAAAATCGCCTGTATGACTTAAACGCAAAATTTCAACTGTTTACAGGAGATGCACCAGTGCTGGATCCAGGATGCAACACTGAGTAAGAAAATGTAACGATAACAGTTTTTACCTTCTAAGTGAATTTCCTTCCATAGGATAACATTGGTGATTCTATGAGAAAAAGTTTCTAAGTGTCAACTTTTAAAGTACAATAATATTCCTTAAAAATCACGACTGTAACCAAAACGCTTTTACTCAACTGTTTACAGGAGATGTTCCAGGACTGAATCTAGGATCCAGTCCTGTGGTTAGAAAAGTAATCCATAAAGTAACTAATTGCATTTAACTAGAAATTCACATTGAGCTGAATGTTGCATTGTGTTTGAAAATGTGTTGCCCATTGCAACAACTGTAACTACTGTACTTAAAAGTCTATTGCCTATGTGCAAAGTATTTAAACTAAAGTAATTCATTCTGAGAAAGTATTTTTTGTAATGTAATGTATAATGTAATTACAATGTAATTTAAAAAATAAAATATGTAAAAAAAAATTGTTTCTGAAAATGTAGTAAATCAGTATGAAAAAAATGTATATAACAATTAATACATTTAAAAATTGTCATTTACAAAACCTTTGAAATTCACTGAAAAAACCGTAGGTTTCAGACATGTTATAGTTACAAATTAGCATTTAAAAAACCTTTGAAATTCACTGAAAAAACCATAGGTTTCAGGGACGTTATAGTTACAAATTAGCATTTAAAAAACCTTTGAAATTCACTGAAAAAACCATAGGTTTTAGGGACAGTTATAGTTAGTTGGACATTGCACTCGTACAAAACCCGTGAAATTCCCCGTTATAGTTAGTCCAGCTAACTATAACTCGCGCCCCGCAATGCACTGCTGATGACGTCACATATTACATCACTCATGACATGGTCAGTGACATCACTGATGACATCACTGATGACATCTCAAATGACATCACTGATGACATCATCCACGTGATAATTTCATGCATCTTCTCACACCCTAATATAACCTTTGATACACCCACTCTAAATTACAGACTGCCATTCGCAAAACCATAGACACTCCAACACCAATAACTACATACCCACTCACTGATTCTTAGGTCTACGCACACATCCACTCACTCACCCGTACAGTCACTCATACTTACGGTCACTCAGTACAGGACTATCATATGCACTCATACTCCTATATAGACACTCAAACACCGCCACTCATCCATAGAGGTACTCACACACCTAGTCAGTCATGCAAATAATTTAACACACTACCATTTACTCACCTATACAGTTATACACACACCAGCTCACTTACTCATACAAATACTAGCACATTCTTACGCTCTTATACAATCACTGATACAAGCACACACTCATCCATACAGCCACTATCACAATCACTCACTCTCGCTTATAGCTATTTATATACTCCAACACACATATATACTGCCTTTCACATATGTAGTTACTCACACATGTACCACTGGGACATACATTCACTCACTAACACACTCTTACACACACTTACCCACCCATACAGTCTATCACAGATGCACTCTTGAAACCATCCACCCAGTGAATCACCCACTCACACATCTATGCACAGAGTCGCACACACCCCTCCCACACAAACACTCAGGCACCCATACAGATACTCACACAAGCATTCAATAACTCATATAGACACTCATGTAGCTATTCACAAACACATGCAGCCACTTACACAGCAACAGATCGACGGATACAGACTTTCACCCTGTTTAGTCACTAACCCATGCATTCAGTAAGATACCTTAAATCACTCACTTATACAGTCAGTCATGCACCTACTAAATCATCCATACAGACACTTACACACCCATTCATTCTTCAATACGTCTTTTCCTATATATATTAAAAATATTTAAACTTTACAGAAACACACAGTCACTGGATGATGTCATCAGTGATGTCATTTGAGATGTCATCAGTGATGTCATCAGTGATGTCACTGACCATGTCATGAGTGATGTAATATGTGACGTCATCAGCAGTGCATTGCGGGCGCGAGTTATAGTTAGCTGGACTAACTATAACGGGGAATTTCACGGGTTTTGTACGAGTGCAATGTCCAACTAACTATAACTGTCCCTAAAACCTATGGTTTTTTCAGTGAATTTCAAAGGTTTTTAAATGCTAATTTGTAACTATAACGTCCCTGAAACCTATGGTTTTTTCAGTGAATATATATATATATATATACACAAATGCATAACCAATAAAGGCATAAAGAAATAGCAGCAGATCAAGCATTTCTCACTATTAAAACATAAGCATGATTAAGACATATTAAAAACATTCATGCCAAACAGTAAAAGCATCTTTTTGGTAGAAACAGGTGGACAACGGGGAGGCGGGTGGGACAGTGAGGAATCCACAGGCAGATACTGTATCCACCAGAAAAAGCGTTACCGAAGGTAAGTAACTTGTTCTTCTGATGGATACTTCTGCCTGTGGATTCCTCACCTTTTGAATAGAATCCCCAAGCCGTACCTCACCCGGAGGAGGGTGTCCACCTGACTAGACCAAAAAATCTTGCAAAACAGATCGAGCAAAATGGCCATCCCTCCTAACCTCCGAATCCAATAATAATCGAATAATTATATTGAAAATAATACTTTAAAAATACTTTTATTAATAAATTTAGACAAACACTTCAACGAAAACTTTTATTTATAATTAATTTAAAGATATTTCATACTTTACAAATTACGCCGAAGTCGTGACCCCAGCGCGATTTTTCTAAATGGCTACCGGAATGCGCGCAGCCATCGTGTAGGGTGCGCGAAGGGTGCGCGACTACTGTATAATATAAAAAAAAAAAAATAAGAATGAATATAGTTTTCCTAACTAAAAATTATTCACAATTTTTTAAAAATATATATATATGTATATATATAGAAAATTAAAAAACATAGGATTGAGGTACATTAGACTTACAAATTTTCATTTAAAAAACCTTTGAAATTCACTGAAAAAACCATAGGTTTCAGGCATGTTATAGTTAGAAATTAGCATTTAAAAAACCATAGAAATTCACTGAAAAAACCATAGGTTTCAGGCACGTTATAGTTAGAAATTAGCATTTAAAAAACCATAGAAATTCACTGAAAAAACCATAGGTTTCAGGAACGTTATAGTTAGTTGGACATTTCACTCGTACAAAACCATAGAAATTCCGGCGTTATAGTTAGTTCAGCTAACTATAACTCGCGCCCGGCAATGCACTGCTGATGACGTCACATATTACATCATTCATGACATGGTCAGTGACATCACTGATGACATCACTGATGACATCTCAAATGACATCACTGATGACATCGCAATCATCCACGTGAAAATCTGATGCACCTCCTCACACCTGAATATAAACTTTGATACACCCACACTAAAATACAGACTACCATTTTCCAAAAAATAGACACATCAATACCAGTTACTAAATACGCACTGACTGATTCCTAGGTCTACACACACATCCACTCATTCACCCATATAGTCACTCATACATGCAGTCACTCATCAATACAGCACTATCATATGCACTCATACACCTATACAGACACTCACACACTGCCACTTATCCAGAGTTACTCACACACCTAGTCAGTCATGCAAAGAATCAATCATACTTCCATTTACTCACCTATACAGTTATACAGACACCACCTCACTTATTCATACAGATACTAACACACCATTACTCTCTTATAGAATCACTGATACAAATACACACTCATCGATGCAGCCACTCTCACAATTACTGACTCTCACATATAGTTATTTATATAAACCATCACTCACATATACTGCCTTTTACATATGTAGTTACTTGCACATGTACCACTGAGACATCCATTCACTCACCAACACACCCATACACATACTCACCCACCCATACAGCTGTTTCCACATGCACTCTTGAACCCATACACCCAGTGAATCAACCACTCACACATCTATGCACAGAGTCACACTCCTCCTACCCACCCACACACACACTCAGGCAGCCATACAAATACTCAGGCAAGCAATCAATAACTCATATAGACACTCATGCAGCTACTCACCAACCCATGCAGCAGCTTACAAAACAACAGACAGACTGATACAGACTTTCACACAGTTTAGTCACTAACCCATGCATTCAGTAAGACACATTTAATCACTCACTTATACAGTCAGTCACGTACCTACTAAATCCTCCCTACAGACACTTATACACCCACTCATTCTTCAATACAGCTTGGCATATATATAAAACAAATTTAAACTTTACAGAAACACACGGTCACTGGATGATGTCATCAGTGATGTCATTTGAGATGTCATCAGTGATGTCACTGATCAAATCATGATACGTGACGTCATCAGCAGTGCATTGCGGGGTGTGAGTTATAGTTAGCTGAACTAACTATAACGCCGGAATTTCTATGGTACAAGTGAAATGTCCAACTAACTATAACGTTCCTGAAACCTATGGTTTTTCAGTGAATTTCTATGGTTTTTTAAATGCTAATTTCTAACTATAATGTGCCTGAAACCTATGATTTTTTTCAGTGACTATATATATATATATATATATATATATAGTCACTGAAAAACAAAGGTTACAGGGATGTTATAGTTAGGAAATAGAATTCAGTTCGAAATTCAATGGAAAAAAACAAAGGTTACAGAGTCGTTATAGTTAGGCTCACATTTCACTTGTACAAGCCAGTGAAATTAGCAGCTATAGTTACCTGAGCTAACTATAACTTACGCCCCTGCAATACACTGCTTATGACCTCACATATTACATCACTCATGACATGGTCAGTGACATCACTGATGACATCACTGATTAAATCTCAAATGACATTACTGATGGCATCATCCAGTGAGTGTGTGTGTTTTCTGAACGTTTATGAGTGTTAAACATATATACCAAGGTATTACAAAAGTTAAAATAGTATACTTTCTGTACTACTAATGAGTGATAGTATTTCTAACACATATTATGTGAGTGACTGTGTATTTGTGTGTGAGTGGGTGTCTAAGTGCCAGAATGAGTGTGTGAGTTGGTGTGTGAGTGGCTGTATGGGTGTATAAGTAGGTATGTGGGTAGCTGTGTGGGTGAGTGGCTGTGTGAGTGACTATATTGGTGAGTGAGTGGGTGTGTCTAGCTGTATGGGTGTGTGATTGGGTGTATAAGTGACTGTATGGCTGAGTCAGTGGCTGTTTGGTTAAGTGAGTTGGTGTGTAAGTGCTTGTATTGTAGAGTAAGTGTCTGTGTGAATGGATATAGGGGTGAGTGAGCGGATGTCTGAGTGCTTGCTTGTGTGAATGGGTATGTAAGTGGTTGTGTGGGTGTGTGAGTGAGTATGTGAATGCTTATATGGGTGAGAGAGTGGCTGTGTTGAAAAGCTGTATTGGTGAGTGAGTGGGTGTGGGAGTGGATGTATAGATGAATAAGTGGGTGTGTGAGTAGCTGTTTGGGTGAGTTTGTGGCTCTGTGAGAGGCTGTATAGGTACATGACTGATTGTATGAGTAGCTTTATGGGTGAGTGAGTGGTTGTGTGAGTGCCTGTATGAGTGAGTGAGTGGGTGTGTGAGTGGCTCCATGGAGGAGTGAGTGGTTGTGTGAGTACTTGTATGTGTCTGTAAATTGATATGTGAGTGGTTGTGTGGGTGTGTGAATGGGTGTATGAGATGTTGTATAGGGGTGTGAGTGAGTGAGTGCTTCTGTGGGTGATGTAATCAATTATGTCATTTGAGTTGTCATCAGTGATGTCATTGACCATGCCATGAGTGATGTAATATGTGAGGTCATAAGCAGTGCATTTCGGGGCATACGTTATAGTTAGCCCAGGTAACTATAACTGCTGAATTTCACTGGTTTTGTACAAGTGAAATGTGAG
>CAWUFW010026526.1:0-32858 GCA_963921515.1 Calotriton arnoldi
AGGCAAGCGTGTTTGCACAGTCGGTGATCCATTGGTGGAGGTCGTAGGCTGCAGAGTTGGCGTCGGTCGTGGTGGGGGGAAGAGTGCAGCTGAGGGCGGAGGTGAGGTGCTCTTTGGTGATCTTGCTCCAGTTTCTGCACGTAAGGCGTGGCGTAGGCTTGTGAGTGGTGGGTTTAGAGAAGGAGAAATGGATGCAGTGGTGGTCCGTCCAGAGAGGTTGCGTGGTGTGACTGAAGTGGATGTTGTTTCCTTCAGCGAAGATGGGGTCGAGAGTGTGCCCCGCCGTTCGGGTGGGGGTTGTCCAGGTGGAAATTCAGGTCTCCGAGCAGTACGTAGTCCGTGGAGGCGAGGGCATGGGGTGCGATGTAGTCTGCGATGGTGTTTGCGAATGGGGGTGGGGTCCAGGAGGTCTGTAGACAAGAGTTCCGTGAAGAGTCGTTCTGGGGTTGGGCTGGATCTGGAAACGGATGTGTTCAATGGGGGTGAGCCGCAGCTCGAGATCGCGGTTGTCAGTTGGAGGGAGCTTTTGTGAACGATGGCGAGGCCTCCTCCAGGGTGGTTGGGGCAGTCTTTCCTCGGGATCTTGTATCCGTCGGGGATGGCGGTTGCAATGTCGGGAGCGGAGCTGGCATTGGTCCATGTCTCTGTGAGGAAGGCGACGTTGGGCGAGAGGGTGTTAAGGAGGTCCCAGATTTCCACTGCTTGTCTGTGCAGGGAGCGTACGTTGAGGAGGATGCAGCTCAGGAGTTTGGGTGCGCTGGCGTCCGGTGTGTTAGCGGTGGCTGTCTCGTTCCGGAGGTGGGTGAAGGTGTGGCGGCAGTGGCGGCAGGAGAACGCACCTTGGGAGTTGCTCGGCATCAAGAGCTGGCAGTTGTTATTGCAACCAGGGTTGAGAGCGTGGAGAGTGTTATAGTTGAAGCGGCGGGGGGGTGGGAGGACCAGGGTCCCTGTCGGTGGTTGCAGACAGGTGCAGACGGGCTTGCCTTAGGCGCGCCAGCAGCGTCCCCGCTGCGCACGGCCATGCAGCGGCTGCCATTAAGTAGGGGTCGAGGGAGGGAGAGCAGCTGGGAGGCGGTAGCGGGAGCATTACGGGGAGAGAGGCCGCGGAGGAAGCAGCGGCGGGAGAAAAGGCAGAAACGGAGACAAACAGAAAATAAAGGCAAAATAAAGGCAAAAAAGTCAAAGACAGAAAAAAGCAGACCAGTAGAAGAGGGGGTAATGTTGAGTTAAAACGTAAAAACAGAGTACAGTGGTATATTTCCATCTTAGATACAGTTAGACGAGGATTGCACACCAAGGAAGACTCGATGAAAATAATCAAATGACCTGTAGAGGGGACCATTTTGGTTTCTGTATACTTCCCTATATTATTGAATAGTATTATTTTGATGAGCTGATTGGGAATTTGTAAATTTTGTATCATTTTGAGAGTCTTATAACATATTTATTATGTTCGTACCCCTGGTGACATATGGCACCCTATTGGCATCTGTGGGATCTTTAGTGCGAGTGGTATGACCCCTTATTATTGTTTATTGGAGGGACAACTCTATTTTGTCTGCCTTCTGTGCAATTTATGGAATTTATGCCTGAAACTAAGTCTCTGAGCTGGAAATAGCTTTTTATCGGGACGTTCCTAAAGTTCAGGATTTGTGAGGAATCATTGGGGGCTGTTCTATAGAGTTTCTTCGGCTTTTAGCTCAATGGGCCGATTATGAGCATTTACGATCCTCTTGCGACCTGTTCAACCCTACTATGTGATGCCCTAGTATGTGCCTCACCTTCTGGTTGCCATTATAACTAATGCAGGTGGCCTACTCAAGGTTTAGATATATGGGCTTAGAAATAAGTTAGTTATGATTGTGATGGACTATGAAATTGTCCATATATTAATGTTGGCAGCATGTATGCGGCCTAATTACTTGGGCCATGACATTGCAAAATGAATAGCGAGATTAGCTTACATACAAAGTAGAAGCTGGTGAACTTATTTCAAGATGTGTATATATATATATATATATTTTCCAACAACAGCTTACACGGCACTCTCCTTGGTACAAAAATATATCTTTATTGAGACCTCCTTCTCCGCCACCTACGCGTTTCGAACACAAAGTTCTTGTTCACGTGTTACTACTGTGAACAAGAACTTTGTGTTCGAAACGCGTAGGTGGCGGAGAAGGAGGTCTCAATAAAGATATATTTTTGTACCAAGGAGAGTGCCGTGTAAGCTGTTGTTGGAAAATACTTAATGCGAGAGGTGGTCCTGTCCCGCCACGAGCACCAGCTGGAGGGTGCTCCCCCCGAAAAGGACCGTGTTTGTTGAATAATATATATATATATATATTATCTACTGGCGGTCGCCAGTAGATAGTTATAGTTACAACCTATTATCCATAGGAAATCCGCGACATTCTATTTGAAATAACTCTCTTGCCGGTTGACGTATCTTCGCAAAATTTTCAAACTTTATGGCCCGCTCCGGTCCGCTCCTAGCCTGAAAGTCTCGGGGATTCGTCAAGCGGGGCCGAGAAAAAGGGGGTCCCAAAACGCGTTTTCCCCATGCAATTTTCCATAGGAAACTTTAGACACGGCTACAGCCTGAACTGCTGAACGGAATTACACCAAATTTGGCAAAGAGGTAGTTCTTGGTTCAGAAAGAACCCTTTTTGTTAAATGGTGTAAATCCGTTCAGTAGTTGCTGAGAAAATCAAAAGTAAAAAGATAGTGATATCTAGGGCCGCGGATCCTCCCGAGCACGAGCTTTATGTTAATTGGCTGTCAACACTCCAAACCAGGAAGTGTTGGCAGCCATTTTGTCCCTCGGTAGAACCGAGGGACAGATACAAGTGCGCAAAGCGCACAAAGGGGGCAGGGTAGAAACACCCTGACCCCTAGGTCTGCTCAGGGGTCCCACAAGGACCCCCTGGGCAAATTATTTTTTTTTTTTTTAAAATCGGCAGGATGCGCTCAGGGAGCGCGAACCCTGCCGAAAAAAAAATCGAAGCGCGGTCTCCCGCGCTTCGATAGCACTGGCCCCGGGTGGGCCAAGTCCCGGGGGCATGCTGGGGGGGTTAATTTTATGTGTGGGGGCCTCTAAGGGCCCCCAAGCCCCGGGGACCACCACCCCCGGGGCTTTATGTATAATGGTGCGGGAGGCTCTGAGCCTCCCGCAGCCCGGGTCCGCCACCTCCCGGGCTTCTTTTATTTAAAAAAACCTGTGTGGGGGCTCCAGCCCCCACACGCCCGGGGACCACCACCTCCCGGGGCACTAAGAAAATTTAAAATGGGGGTCCGTTTTGGACTCCCAGAGCCCCGGGGACCACCACCTCCCGGGGCTTTCAAAATGTAGAGAGGGGGCCGCGCGGCCCCCTCCTGGAGCCCTTGATGGCCCTGGGGACCACCACCCCCAGGGCCGGCTCCTGCAGTGTCCCGGGTGCCTACCCCGGGACACTGCTGTTTGCAATGACAGGACGGGAGCCTCGCGGCTCCCGTCCTGTCATTGCAAACTGCTTTGGATATTGGAAGAGAGAGCAGGAAACCTGCTCTCTCTTCCAATATCCAAAGCCGATTGCTTTCCACATGGGGAGCAGCATGTTAGCTGCTCCCCATGTGTAAAGCAATGCCGGCTCCCGTAGGACACGGGGAGCCGGCGGGACTGTGGGGGTTTGGGGACCCCCACAGTCCCCAACGAGAGGCCAGACCCGAGGATGGGGTCCCAGGGCTATAGAGGCACGGGGGGCCACGCAGCCCCCTCCCCAAAGTAACAAATATTTAAAAAAAAAAAAAGTGCAAGGCCGGCCCCGGGGATGGGGTCCCGGGGCCTTAAATGGCCTGAGGAGGGGGCCACGCAGCCCCCTCCAAATAAAAAAAAAGAGGCCATGCCACGGGGATGGGGTCCCCGGGGCCAATACAGGCCCAGGGAAGGGGGCCACGCGGCCCCCTTCCCGTTTTTTTTTTATTTTAATGTAAAAAGGGGAAAGGCCCTGGGGATGGGGTCCCCAGGGCCTAAAAATAGGAAAAAGGAAGGGGGCCACACAGCCCCCCTTCAGGGGGAAAAAACCAAACAAATAAAAAACGATCGGGCCCATAGGCCCCGCCCCTTCCTTCACCACTCTGCAAACGCGCCCTGGCGCGTTTGCAGAGGGGAACGATCCCCTTGAATACTGGGGTCCCTGAGGGCCAACTAGCCCACCAGGAACCTCCAGTATGCGCCAGGGGCTGCCTTGCAGAGAGGTGTACAGAGGCCACGCCCCTTTTACACCTCTCTGCAACGCAGCTCTATGGCGCTTTTGGAGGTATATGGTGGGCTAGTTGCACCCCAGGGACCCTCAGGATTCAAGGGAGTTAATCCCCCGACTTAAAACACGCCACGGGCGCGTTTGCACAGTGGTGAAGGGAGGGGCGGGGCTTCAGGTGACATGTGTGCAAACAGGCCCCGTGGCGCGTTTTAAGATGGGGAATTAAATCCTCTTCAATCCTGAGGGTCCCTGGGGCCAACTAGCCCAACAGGTACGTCCAGAAAGCGCCACAGAGCTGCGTTGCAGAGAGGTGTAAAAGGGTGTGGCCTCTGTAAATGTCTCTGCAACGCAGCCCCTGGCGCATACTGGAGGTTCCTGGTGGGCTAGTTGGCCCGTAGGGACCCTCATGATTCAAGGGGACTTAATCCCCCAACTTAAAACGCGCCACGGGGCGCGTTTGCACAGATGTCACCTCAGGCCCCGCCCCTCCCTTCACCATTGTGCAAATATTCCTCTAAAATCAGCCGAAATACGAATTCCGATTTACTCACCTGTTATCAGGAGAGACCTCAGTGCTGCATCTTTCAGCCCAGTACTGATCCTCAAAAGTAATTTTAACCGTACTTACCGGTAACTTGAATTTCCTTCATAGGCTAACATTGACTGGTTTCACTTGGAAATTCTTCTAAGTGTGGAGTTTTGGAACTTTAAAATATTCCTCTAAAATCAGCCGAAATACGAATTCCGATTTACTCATCTGTTATCAGGAGAGACCTCAGTGCTGCATCTTTCAGCCCAGTACTGATCCTCAAAAGTAATTTTAACCGTACTTACCAGTAACTTGAATTTCCTTCCATAGGATATCATTGCCTGCTTTTTGCTGAAAAAGTTTCTAAGTGTTGATTTTTGAAACATACATATATTCCTCTAAAATCAGCCGAAATCCGAATTCTGATTTACTCACCTGTTATCAGGAGAGACCTCAGTGCTGCATCTTTCAGCCCAGTACTGGTCCTGAAAAGTAATTTTAACCGTACTTACCAGTAACTTGAATTTCCTTCCATAGGCTAACATTGACTGGTTTCACTTGGAAATTCTTCTAAGTGTGGAGTTTTGGAACTTTAAAATATTCCTCTAAAATCAGCCGAAATACGAATTCCGATTTACTCACCTGTTATCAGGAGAGACCTCAGTGCTGCATCTTTCAGCCCAGTACTGATCCTCAAAAGTAATTTTAACCGTACTTACCAGTAACTTGAATTTCCTTCCATAGGATATCATTGCCTGCTTTTTGCTGAAAAAGTTTCTAAGTGTTGATTTTTGAAACATACAAATATTCCTCTAAAATCAGCCGAAATCCGAATTCTGATTTACTCACCTGTTATCAGGAGAGACCTCAGTGCTGCATCTTTGAGCCCAGTACTGATCCTGAAAAGTAATTTTAACCGTACTTACCAGTAACTTGAATTTCCTTCCATAGGATATCATTGCCTGCTTTTTGCTGAAAAAGTTTGTGTCGATTTTTGAAACATACAAATATTCCTCTAAAATCAGCAGAACTACGAATTCCGATTTACTCACCTGTTATCAGGAGAGACCTCAGTGCTGCATCTTTGAGCCCAGTACTGATCCTGAAAAGTAATTCTAACCGTACTTACCAGTAACTTGAATTTCCTTCCATAGGCTAACATTGACTGGTTTCACTTGGAAATTCTTCTAAGTGTGGAGTTTTGGAACTTTAAAATATTCCTCTAAAATCAGCCGAAATACGAATTCCGATTTACTCACCTGTTATCAGGAGAGACCTCAGTGCTGCATCTTTCAGCCCAGTACTGATCCTGAAAAGTAATTTTAACCGTACTTACCAGTAACTTGAATTTCCTTCCATAGGAATCCATTGTCTGGTTTTCAGCAGAAAAGTTTCAAAGTGTCGATTTTCACAAACTACAAATATTCCTAAAAATCGCCTGTATGACTTAAACGCATTCTTTCAACTGTTTACAGGAGATGCACCAGTGCTGGATCCAGGATCCAACACTGAGTAAGAAAAAGTAACGATAACAGTTTTTAACTTCTAAGTGAATTTCCTTCCATAGGATAACATTGGTGATTCTATGAGAAAAAGTTTCTAAGTGTGAACTTTTAAAGTACAATAATATTCCTTAAAAATCACGACTGTAACCAAAACGCTTTTACTCAACTGTTTACAGGAGATGTCCCAGGACTGAATCTAGGATCCAGTAATGTGGTTAGAAAAGTAATCCATAAAGTAACTAATTGCATTTAACTAGAAATTCACATTGAGCTGAATGTTGCATTGTGTTTGAAAATGTGTTGCCCATTGCAACAACTGTAACTACTGTACTTAAAAGTCTATTGCCTATGTGCAAAGTAATTAAACTAAAGTAATTCATTCTGAGAAAGTATTTTTTGTAATGTAATGTATAATGTAATTACAATGTAATTTAAAAATAAAATATGTAAAAAAAATTGTTTCTAAAAAATTTGGAAATCAGTATGAAAAAAATTTATATAACAATTAATACATTTAAAAATTGTCATTTACAAAACCTTTGAAATTCACTGAAAAAACTGTAGGTTTCAGACATGTTATAGTTACAAATTAGCATTTAAAAAACCTTTGAAATTCACTGAAAAAACCATAGGTTTCAGGGACGTTATAGTTACAAATTAGCATTTAAAAAACCTTTGAAATTCACTGAAAAAACCATAGGTTTTAGGGACAGTTATAGTTAGTTGGACATTGCACTCGTACAAAACCCGTGAAATTCCCCGTTATAGTTAGTCCAGCTAACTATAACTCGCGCCCCGCAATGCACTGCTGATGACGTCACATATTACATCACTCATGACATGGTCAGTGACATCACTGATGACATCACTGATGACATCTCAAATGACATCACTGATGACATCATCCACGTGATAATCTGATGCACCTCCTCACACCCTAATATAACCTTTGATACACCCACTCTAAATTACAGACTGCCATTCGCAAAACCATAGACACTCCAACACCAATAACTACATACCCACTCACTGATTCTTAGGTCTACGCACACATCCACTCACTCACCCGTACAGTCACTCATACTTACGGTCACTCAGTACAGGACTATCATATGCACTCATACTCCTATATAGACACTCAAACACCGCCACTCATCCATAGAGGTACTCACACACCTAGTCAGTCATGCAAATAATTAAACACACTACCATTTACTCACCTATACAGTTATACACACACCAGCTCACTTACTCATACAAATAGTAGCACATTCTTACGCTCTTATACAATCACTGATACAAGCACACACTCATCCATACAGCCACTATCACAATCACTCACTCTCGCTTATAGCTATTTATATACTCCAACACACATATATACTGCCTTTCACATATGTAGTTACTCACACATGTACCACTGGGACATACATTCACTCACTAACACACTCTTACACACACTTACCCACCCATACAGTCTATCACAGTTGCACTCTTGAAACCATCCACCCAGTGAATCACCCACTCACACATCTATGCACAGAGTTGCACACACCCCTCCCACACAAACACTCAGGCACCCATACAGATACTCAGACAAGCATTCAATAACTCATATAGACACTCATGTAGCTATTCACAAACACATGCAGCCACTTACACAGCAACAGACAGACGGATACAGACATTCACCCAGTTTAGTCACTAACCCATGCATTCAGTAAGATACGTTAAATCACTCACTTATAGAGTCAGTCACGCACCTACTAAATCATCCATACAGACACTTACACACCCACTCATTCTTCAATACGTATTTCCTATATATATTATAAATATATAAACTTTACAGAAACACACAGTCACTGGATGATGTCATCAGTGATGTCATCAGTGATGTCATTTGAGATGTCATCAGTGATGTCACTGACCATGTCATGAGTGATGTAATATGTGACGTCATCAGCAGTGCATTGCGGGGGCGCGAGTTATAGTTAGCTGGACTAACTATAACGGGGGAATTTCACGGGTTTTGTACGAGTGCAATGTCCAACTAACTATAACTGTCCCTAAAACCTATGGTTTTTTCAGTGAATATATATATATATGGGATCGCAGAGTACTAACCCCATTTATTTACATTTGATCCATTTTTGGGAGTGATGTAATGAATCTTATTTTGTAGGGGTCAATTAGTGCATATGTTTATCTTAAACAGAGGTCATACAGTACCTACTATCACTAAATCCAATGTGTTTGGTTTATAAGAAACATCAACAGACACTTTGAAGGTGCGGTTGGTGGAGGATCGAAGTGATTAGAGGGCTTTTCAGGCTCCGTGGTTACGCCCTGGTATCTGGACTTTGAGCCTACTATATTGGTAGGTTATATTTTCTATAATAGCTAGATCCATTGTGGCAATAAATATTTTTTATTTATATTTCTTCGATATTATATTTAAAGTTTCCCTCTTATCTTATTTTAGGAGTCCTTCAGAAGACTAGGTCCCTAAAGAGTTCTTATCTCATGTACTTATTGGCATGATTTTTGGGAGTTCTGTGAATTACCATATCACAGGTGGGTTTGGCTCCATTTTTGGTATCCATTTTTGAATTAAGGATATCTTTGTTTTAAACAATTATAGAGTTTAAATTTGCCTCTTCCATTCTTCTTCTAAATAGGATTTTATCTTTTTAAGAGAACCTATTGAAAAGCAACGTGCTACCTTTCAATAATTGTTCCTATATCCATATGCTCTGAATTATTTTGGGAGCTATTGTGTATTAAGGTATGTTCAAGTAAAAATATTTATTAACTGTACCTTATCGAAGATCTGAACACAGACCGAAATGGTCTGCATTGGGAGGGATTATTATTGTTTTTCAGTCCCATTTTAGGACTGAAGGCTTACTCCCTAAGTGCCGAAAAGTATCTCTATCAGACTGAAGTGTGCCTCACTCTAAGGGACATTAGGGGAGATTGAATGAGTGAGAGTGTATACAAGTGTAGCCTGTTGTTGGACCCTGCACCGTAGTCCTGACTGGGCCTTGAGTACAATGGTTTCCTTCTTAAAACACGTTTTTTTGTTTGAATATATTCTTCTTTTTTAAAAATAAGTAAGCATTGTTTAGACCATAATGTTGAAATATGTGAACAAGATGATGTATCACATTGTTGTTTTTTCCATAAAAGAATGTGGTTGTATTTTATGATATTAGATATTATCTTACATATATTTTGTGTATTTTTGATGCAGGCAAATACTGCATACTCGTTGGGAGGGATAAAATATTTCTTGTTGTCCTGAAGAAGGTGGTTTTATCCTGTTAACCCACCGAAACGCGTTGACGCTTACCTGTGTTAAATTTGAGGAACAAAGTGTTACATGCTGAAAGGATCTCAGATAACAATATTATTCTATTGATTCCTTCAAATCAACTTTTATGATGACAAATGAATGTCTTTTGTATTGTCTCTCTTGTTATAAAGTATTTAGAATATCATGTGCAATAGTTTATCTATGATTAGGTTTTAAATTGTTTTTAATTAAATGGATTTTATGTGATTGTACAAATTGTTTTATACGGTCTGATATTAAAAATGTATTATTTAGAACTTCTGTGTGGGTCCCTTTCAAGACAGGTGCAGAGAAGTGTATGATTTTTAAAGAAGTGAGGTACGCAAGCGGTGAATGTATTGAATTTTCCAAGAGAATATATTGTTGACAATAAAGTCTTCCACTGGACCACCAGGGATGATGCACAGGTAGGAGCCTGCGGGTGGAGGAGGGCCCTGTACACCTACCTGGGAGAGCAGAAGGCGCTGGGGGCAGTGCCTTAAGGACAGGGCTGCGTAAGGGGAGAGCAGTTACCCTGACCAGGAGGTCAGAGGTCTTGCTCTTCCTGTCACGCAGCGGCCGTCAACAATTGACGGTGGATTCCAGAATAGCATGTTGCTTGGCATAAAGCTCTTCATCACCTTGTCAGGGGTAGTAAACACAATATAAATTGAATTACAAGACAACAAAATACAACGCTGACAAAACAGGCTCGAATGTACTCCAGGACAGCCTAGGAGTAAGTTAAACGCCATGCATGGCTAACCTCTGATACTGCAACACACTTTCAAGCGAGGCAAGCAATAACATTGGCACATGATAAAATAACAACAACATTTCAGTTGAAACTTTATTTACTTTACTTTTTTGTGGTTATTATTAAAAAAAGAAAATTGTGAATGTTAGTTTTTAATGTGCATAATAACCTTTTCATAAAATCTATTGTAAATGGTAACTTCACAGTAAAATAATACATAATTTGCAAGCATCCAATATTGTGGGCATTCAACAAAACTGATACTGTTAGTGATGAGGGAGGAAACATTAAGACTAAATTTAATTAAATTAAAAACATAATTTAAAATGCAAATAAAATAAAAATAGTTACAATTGAATAATATGTTAAAGTTTAGGGCAGGTGCATTGTTCCTTGTTACTGTGGTAGGGGAATAGGAGTTAGGAAAATAAGTGGTAACATTTTTTAAATATCTTTATTTTTTAATTTAAAATTATTTTTCTTTTAATTCTCTTTTGATTTGTATAGGGAGATCTCTGCCCTGGTTGTGGAGATCTCCACAAACAGGTGAAAAATTACTGATAGTAACTTTTCAGTAGTAAATTCAGTTGAAGTCATAGAAATGTTTATTGTATGAGGAGTAGTCAAAATCTTCACAATTTCGACACAACAAATGAAAATATTTTCAGTGCATCTCGTTAAAAGCAAATATAAAAATAGCTAACCATGATACAAGCCATTCAAGGCAATTTTCACTGAGAATGCAACACAGATTTGTAAAAAGTGCAGTGCAATTCAAAAAGCCCTAAGGGGACACTTTGCGTTTGCCCCATGGCGGTATTTTGAAGCAATTTATATACCAGTGGTGGCACCTGCCTGAACGCTCCATACCTAAGGCAATCAATTCTCTAAGGTCCGACAAAACTTGTTACATACATTATAAAGTGTCATGGATAAAAACAATAGTTTAGAATCAAGGCAAGTATAAAAGGAGTCAGCCGTGATACAAAAACATTCAAATGTAATATCACTGAGAGTACAGTACAGTTTCATCAAAAGTGCAATGTGCAATATGAAAGCCCCATGTAAATTACGCTCTATGGTCCGTCAGTATCTCTATCGTTGTTGCATAAAATTGGGAGATTCTTGCTCATTCCATAGGGACCACACACATATAGACATGGTAGACGACCTCCTTGCAGGTTCGACGGACATGTTTCAGAAATATTGGCCTTAAGAACAGTGGCCTTTGGGGCAGAATTACTGAGTAGCCGCATATTAAATGTATCACTGTTTACGGGGCTTGATACATTAAAAGTGTTGGAAAAAAATCAATAGCTTTGAATCAAGATGAGTGTAAAAGGAGTCAACCATGATACAAAAGCTTTCAAATGCGATTTCACTGAGAGTTCAGTACAGTCTCATGAAAAGTGCAATGTGCAATAAGGAAGCCCCATGTAAATTACACGCTATGGACCCTTAATATCTCTCTCGTTGTTGCATAAAATTTGGAGATTCTTGCTAATTCCATGGGGACCACACACGTGTAGACATAGTAGATGGCCTCCCTGCAGGTTCGAAGGCCATGTTCCAGAAATATTGGCCTTAAGGACAGTGGCCTTTTGGGCAGAAACACTGAGTAGCAGCATATTAAATGTATCACTGTTTCTGGGGCTTGAGCACACAGTCTGCACTGTCACGATCTTGGCAAGTGTTTTTTGCAATGCGCTACAAATTCACAAATCGGCAGTGTCAGTAGCCTAGTGAGTAAGATATTCCTAAAGGCCTGCCTCCACAGGGCAGCTTTCAGGTATGGCTGGCATGCCGTGTCCACATGCGACTTATGGAGGCCCAGGGCACCCGGAATCTGCGTGATCATGGACAAGTCTTGTTCTTTTGAAAGATGCTTTCCGTTCTTCTTTAGAATGCTCTTTAGATGTGGGAGAGTCAAGGCTTGATGTTTCAAATTTTCCCTGGTGAGCTTTAGGGTTGTCGAGGCACCATGAATTATCTTGCGCAAGGGCATCCTGCATCATTAAAAAGTGTCTGCAGAGCTCCTTTCTTTGAGCCAGCTTCAGCCCTAATTACTTGATTGTAGTATTTCATTGTCCTTTTTTACATTCCACATCCATGTTCACCAGCCCAAACTCCAACCATATCAAGGTGTGCCTTGTTGTTTGGGAAGCTCAAAGACTTTTCTATAGGCCGAAGTGTGACAATGTGCCCAGTGCCCTCTTCAATCCAACACGTGTGTGACCTAGAATTACCAGGTCATCAACGTATCGTATAATAGGTAGTTTGAGGGTTCCAAGCATTGGGGGAAACAGGTTGCCCTTTGATAGCGTCAAGCCTAAGTCTTCTGTGTACAAATTGAATAATATAGGAGCTATAACACATCCTGCTTCAATCCCTTGTTAGTGTGCCAAGTCAAGCAAACCCAATTCATGCCACTCCAAAGATCCACAAAAACAGGTGTTTGTGTATAGGGCTATAATCACACCCAGTAGTTGTTTTGAAATCCCCCTGGCAGCAAGTTTGGCCCATTGTGTTCTTCGATCTATGCCGTCAAATGTATGTAGTCTATAAAACACACATAAAAACAAAGTTTTTACTGCTTTATCCACCAGGTATGGAAGGGCAATTGCATTGTCAGGTGTGGAGGCATTTGAGCGGAAGCCAGTTTGGTAGTATGGAATTATGTTGTTGGCCATGACCCAGGCCTCTAATTTGCACAGAAGCAGCTTAGAGTACGCTTTACCTTCCACGTCCAATAGGGAGATTGGTCTATAACTCTCTTGTTTTGTAATATCACCTTTTTTTATGAATAGAATACAAAATGGAGCCCCTCCATGAGTCTGAAATACTAAATGACAAGATACATTCCTTGAAAAGTGTATGGAAGTGGGGAGCCCAAACATCAACGTCTTCTCTGTACACACTACTAGGCAGGCCATTTGGCCTCGGAGTCCCATCCTTGCAAATTGATTTAAGGATTTTTTCTGATTCTGCCTCCGTTACATCAATTTGCTAATCTTTAAGTATCTCTGACAGATCACTAAGTGATTCAGACAGAGTGCCCATTGGTATCTCAGTGTCCACGTATATACGATGTACGTGGTCTATCCAGTTCTCTGCACAGACGGTGTTCTCTTTTCCAGTAGTTTTGTTTGCTAGCTCATTTACATAACCCCATAATTTCCATGATTTGCGCGGTGCAAAAAGGGTTGAGATATGCAACCACTCTTCCTCTATATGTTTTTGTTTGAGGGCCCAGGCTAACTGTTTGTGTTTTCTCCTCGCCCATTTTAGCTTTCTTTCTGCCTCCGATCCTTTCTGCTTTTTATACTTAGTTTCAGCCAGCCAGCACATCCTTTTGCTTTGTTTGAATTCGTTATCCTTGGGTGTATGAATTGTGCATAAGTCTCATCGGCTGCCGTGATTTTAAGCCAGAGTTACTTGTAGTTAATGTCACATGATATCCCACAGTCTTTTTCCAATAAGGTCGAATTCTGGTTGAGTACGAGTGGACTATGTCGTGCCTTCCACTTTTGGTATGGCAGCTTACTGCCAGGCTCCCACTTAGCTCATCTCTGTAGGGGATTAGGTTGAGGAGTTAGCGATTGCCTAGCAGGTGTGATGAGCGTAGGGGTGTTAAAGCTTAAATTGATGATCGCTTTCAGTTTTTGTTGGACCTTAAATTCAGCACATCTCGTTCGCAAGTGACTGATGAGAAACACATAGTCCAGTGTTGAGATGTTTCTAAACGTGGGCTGGCGTCTGCTTTCCGGGCATCCTTGCTAATCAAATGTGCACTGGTCAAGTTCTTTGATTCAAGCCTCTAGGAGATTTTGATTTACATCCTTTTAATCCCCTCCTGTTTGGCTTCAATTTCGTATGTTAAAATCGCCTGACAAGATAGCCTCGTGGTCTGGGTGCTGATATAGGATTGTCCGAATCTGATTGCAAATGTCAATGATAGCCTTTTTTTGCCTTCTTTTCGTGGGTTGATGTATATGTTTAACAGTATAATGTGAACTGATTGGCCTCTTTTACTCTTAGCTAAATGTCAAGCTTAAGAAAAATAGATAGCCTACCGGTGGTTCTTCTTCTGTGCGATTTTGTGGGTTGCGTGATAAACTAGGATTGAGGCAGTGGCAGTGGCCCAGGTTTCTTGTAGACACAGGACATCGCGAATGCTCAGATAGTCTAGGGCATCTTTTTTCTCTAAAAGAATGGCCAATCCTGCGACATTCCAACTTTTCACCCTTATGCTGTGTCTCACCATGTTTTTATTTGCTTCCATGTTGCTAGGGATGCTGTTTATCATCCGGTGGGGTGTTTCCGTTTGTACGGGTGCTAAATGTTTAGTCACCCTGTTTGCTTGTCAATTGCAGTTATTTTACTCACCCAAGATTGAACCAATGCTTGCATTGTGCCTACCAATATACTTCTTGCTCTGCTGGGCTCAGAGTTGCCATTTTGTTTTTGTGTTAGCACATGAGGATATTTTTCCACCACTGGCTCATTCATGAGGATGCCCCAGACCTCAAATCGCTTACTTTCCTTCAGCTTTTTTTTAACATCACCAATATCCCTCCACTCAATTACTTTTGACTCTTTGATGCTAATCCAAGTGAGGGTTTTAAATTGCCTAATTTTTAGGTGTTCAGATGTAAGATATGTTAATGATGGAATGTTTTTTAAGAGGTGCAAGATGTTTAATCTATTGAACGTGTCACATTCCCCTCTCGTGGTATATTCTGGCGTGAAAATGAATGTTCCTAATGTTGGGGATAGATGAAGGCTGTCCTCCGCTTGCACCACTGGGCTAAGAAGTTAAGTGCCTGCTTTGTTTGGGACCTTCCAGAGTCTGTCTTCCTCCATGGGCATAGCGTGGCAGGCGCTGTTTTTGCTTAGTTGACTTGCCCCATTCTGTTTTGTACAAATCCCATGTTGTTCGGTGGCCAAGCGGTGCACCTGTTCTGATTCCATTGCCTTTGTTGTGGGAAGTTATTCTCCCTTGCCTTCTGTGTGTTGGATCATACTTTCATCTCAGCAGCTGGCATCCCTTTGGGCCTGCTCTCTATTCTCAGTGTGGATGGTGGCCTCTTTTATACTTAAATTGTGCACAGGCAACTCAACAAGTGTTTTTTGTTTATTATCATCCTTTGCCAACACTTTCGGGTGAAAGATAGAATATATGTCAATCTTTTCCTGGTTACGATTTTGGCCCTGCTTTTCAGCAGTTGTTGTCTATTGTCTCCCGGTTGTATGGTGCCTTATGTTTCCAGTGCTGTATGCATGAATTTTATTTCTTTTATGTCTTTTCATTGATTTCCGCAACTTTTTCTTTTCCCTACGTGATAGGGGTCTTTGCAACTTTTCCGCTTCTTGAGGGGCCTACATGTTCAGTGTTTCTGGGGTATTCTCAGTCACTTTGTCAATTGTTCTTGATGTGTCTGATTTGCCGTGGGGGAGAGAAACACCATTCTGCTCATCCTCGTCAGTCTCCTTTTGATATTTGTTTTGTTCTTCTCTCAGTTGGTCCTGCCCGGCCGTGGGGAAGGATGTTTCATTCTGTCCGACCTCACCGATGTCTGTATACAACTGATATCTTATGGGACCTGCTGGAATGTCATTGCCTACCCACTCGAAGGCCTGCTCTTTAGTAGGCCTGGACCCTGTTGTTTTTAGATGATTCACTAAAGATGATAACAATTCTGGTAAGGTAGAAAGTTTGTGTATAATGGCTTCATGGCATGCAGAATCTTCTGCTTTACCTTGGGACTTGTGGCACACACAATTATCTAATTTCTGGTCAAGCATATCCATCTTCTTGTCTAGTGTTAGAATACTTTTAGCAAGCATTTGTATGAGGTCCACCTGAACAATTAGTTTATGTTACTACCATGTTAAGGCTTTGACAGTAGCTAGTAAGGACGAGTTGATGGTGTTGAAGATCATATCAGGTGCAGTTGATTTTTCCTTCTGTGCATATATATATGGATTGGTTTGTGTGGGGCTTGCCCCATTAGATGTGGCCCTTGACTCCCCCCTAATTGAGCAGATCACACCTCCCTCTGCACCTATGATGTTACCAGCCTTGGATGGTTTGTGTGTAAAGTGTACAGAGGTTCTGAGTATTAAGGTCTGGTCTGAGAATTTGGACAATGAACATCGCCTCTCATTGCAGGTATCTATGGGACTTGAGCTTTCAAATTTATCTCTGCCCAGGTCTATAAGCTATGATTTCTTCTGGTCTGATTGATGATTAGTTGGTTGATGAGTTTGAGCTACCGTTTCCCATCCTTTCAATGGCCCTTCAACGCTTCCCGAGTTTAATTAATCCGTTTCGTCGAGGTAGAAGGAATCCTGTTTGTATATCTTTATTTCATTTTCCCCCATAATGGTTGAGGAAAGTTCTATAGTCTCGACGGCCTCTTGTTCTGGCTCTAACTTTGGGCAAGATCTTGTACACCTTTGGTTTTTTTAATACTCTGGATCGCCCGGTTTCTCCATCGATGTAGTTCCCTCAGAGGTAAGCCTGTGGATAGGAGTGGGTCTTGCAATATTCTGCAGTGTTTGACATGTATTGCTTGTTGATAAATTTGAGGGGGGTGCCCTGGACCTTGTAAGGTATTTATGTATGGTATTAATGTTCCTTGAAATGGTGACTGTTTGGCCTTCCTTTCCTCCTGCTAGGTTCGTCCTTTTCCCCTGGCCTGTCTCTTGTGTTTCTGGGGTCTGTGGCGATTGCTTTCATGAGGCCTCCTTGGGTGCAGCTGTTTTGCTGAAGCAGAGGGGGCTGACCCTGGTCATTTATTCTCTACCCATGGACCCCTATCTCCACTTGCCCAGCTCTCTTCTAGCCTTGGTGTTGAGCTTTAATCAATCAATCAATCAGGGAATTGTCAAGCGCGCTACTCACCAGTGAGGGTCTCAAGGAGCTGGGGGGAGGGGATAAGCAGCTCCGTTCAGTCGAAGAGCCAGGTCTTGAGGGTCTTCCTGAAGATGTTCAGAGAGGGGCGCGCCTGATGTCGATGGAGAGATGGATTCAGGTCTTGGCCGTGATGTAGGAGAAGGCTTTTCCACCCATTCTGACTCTGCGGATGCACAGGCTTTCGGCGAGGGCGAGGTCGGCGGATCGGAGGTTTCTCTTGGGTACGTGGAAGGAGATTCTCACGTTGAGGTATTGGGGTCCGGTGTTGTGGAGGCATTTCTAGGCATGGGTGAGTATCTTGAAGGTTACCCTCTTCTCGACGGGGAGCCAATGGGGTCTTGCAGGTGTTGGGTAATGTGTTCATGTCAAGGGATGCCGAGGGCGAGTCTGGCCGCAGTGTTCTGTATGGTCTGGAGCTTGCAGAGCAGAGACTTGTTGATTCCGGCGTAAAGGGCGTTTCCGTAGTCCAGTCTGCTGGTTATGAGTGCGTGTGTGATGATCTTTCTTGATGCGGGGGGATCCATTTGAAGGTCTATCGAAGGATGCGGAGGGTGTTGAAGCAGGTGGAGGCAACGGCGTTGATCTGTCGGGTCATGGAGAGGGAGGAGTCGAGTACGATGCTGAGGTTCCGGGCGTGGCCCGAGGGGTTGGGGGGCTTCGGAGGGCAGTGGGCCACCAGGTGTTGTCCCATGCGGTGGGAGAGGGTCCAAGGACGAGGACCTTCGTCTTCTCCGAGTTGAGCTTCAGGCAGCTGCTGCTCATCCAGGATGCGATGTCCTTCATTCCTTCCTGGAAGCTGAGTCTGGTGGTGACGGGATCCTTGGTGAGGGAAAGGATGAGCTGGGTGTCGTCGGCGTAGGAGAATATGTTGAGTCTGTGCTGTCTGACGATGGCGGCGAGGGGGGTCATGTAGATGTTGAAGAGCGTTGGGCTGAGTGACGATCCTTGGGGTACTAAGCAGTTGATCTCTGTGGGTTCAGAGAGGAAGGGTGGCAGTTTGATTCTTTGGGTTCTACCGGTGAGGAAGGAGCGGAGCCATTTGAGGGCAGGTCCCTGTATGCCAGCGTCTTGGAGTCTGGCGGCGAGTGTGCAGTGGGAGACGGTGTCGAAGGCTGCGGAGAGGTCGAGTAGGATCAGGGCTGTGGTGTGGCCTTGGTCGAGGAGGGTGCGGATGTGTTCTGTGGCGGCGAGTAGAGCAGTCTCAGTGCTGTGGTTGCTGCAGAATCTGGATTGGGAGGGGTTGAGGATGGAGTTCTCTTTGATGAATTTAGTTAGTTCGGCGTTGACGGTCTTCTCAGTGACTTTGGCCACGAAGGGGAGGAGGGAGATGGGTCGGTAGTTCTTGTGGTCCGAAGGGTCTGCCGAGGGCTTCTTGAGCAGGGGCTTGACTTCTGCAGGTTTCCAGTCGTCGGGGAAGGTGCCGGTTTCGAAGGTGATGTTGATGGTGCGTCGTAGTGACTCAAAGACTCTGTGGGACAGCTTCCAATTCGGGGCAAACACTGTTAGCCGACATCATTGGCACAGCTCCCAGCACCTTAATGCCTGCCGTGTCACTGCCACTACTGTTGCTGGTGCTGTTGTTATGGCGCATGCTCTTATCGGCAGCACACGGGGCCCGCCAATACCAGGGTCCCACTTACAATTATTGGCGTGCTGCATGTGGCATGGGGGAGCGGCGGCGCTGGGTGCTTCCAGCGAAGATGCGGGACATACAGAGGACTGCCGGCCATCTTTTTGCCCGGCGCCCTCTGCCTCAGTCAGTGCCCTTGGGCGGCACCCCGAGGGCCAGCGTGGCAAGTCCGGGCCCGTCAGTACCGCGTTCACCGGCTCCTGCAGTAAAAGTCAGGCTACATTTAGGTGTAAAACTACACATGGAAATAGTGCATTATTTCCATGAGAAGATTTAAACATCAATGTGGGAATAGTACAGGACTCCATTCCTCTCTGCAAAATTCTACCTTATGCAGACCTCTGCAGAGGGGCAGTAGGAGAGTTATGGAGAGATGTCATGTATTGTTTGTTATGTGTTTATTTTTTATTAAACAATATTTATGAATATTTGTTACATTATTTTTTTGTGATGTATACATTTTTATGTTTGTAATTGTTTTGCAGTTGTGGTGTTTATTCAGGAATTGGGTGGGAAATGTTTACATTATAAATAAAAATAAATAACTAATATTGTATTATATTACTATTTGTATACATTTCTATCATTCATTCGTTTATTGGTTTATTTCTGATAATATATATTATTTATGAATTTGTTTTTTATGTGTGGGGCGTATGGGGTAATTGGTTTGGTAATGTATTATTTTAATTTTATGTCAATGTAATATTAACCATATATAAACAATTTGTTTAATTAAAATAATTGTCCTATTTACCTAAATTTAAAAAAAATATGAAAAGATTTGAACAGATATTAGGGCTCTTTCATTTTATTTTATTAAATTGAAAATAAGAAAATGTATTTTCAAAATCTTAGGCTTTCTACTTTATTATTTGTGGCACATCTATTTTACATACATTTTGGGTGATGAGTTATTTTTATAAAAAAGTTCACATTTTCTAAAATATATATTATGTATATCTGACCAAATTGTGGTTTATATAGAAATATCTAAAAATATTTAGAAATTAATAAAAATATTATTTGAATTTTCTATACAATTTAGTTTATAGTAAATAATGTAAAAATCTTATGTAATTCCTAGTATGATCTTACATCGTTTTTATCTAATACATATTTACTTTTACTAATGTTTGCTTATTTGCAGTTAGGGCATTAAAATAGAAACCCCCCATCTACACCCTTTCGCAATCATATACTCTTTATCCAATGTTCATGGTACTGGAGTTAGATTAGTAAATGTAAACCCCTCTATTTATGTCCTTTCCCTAATATTAGTTGGTTTGGATTTAGACTAGTGCATTTCACCCTATACCTAAAGTTTGTTAGACTGGAGTTAGAACTGGAAATCTAACCCCATTTACTTATGCATTATCCCCAATATTTGTAGGATTGGAAGTTAAAAAACCTAACTTTTTTTTTGTACATTCCCTGTTTTGATTTGGAATGGAGAATGAATAGTAACTCTCACCCTTCACTTTATGCTTACCTCAATGTTTGTGAGACTGAAGATAGAATAGTAAATCTCACCTGCTTGATTTGTGCACTTTCCCAACTTACTGTTGGAGAAGTGAGAGAATCGTAAATGTCACCCCATTTAATTTATTTTGTGAATTGCCATGCAAAATATTTATATTGGCTCAATAAATTAATACCATATGTGTATATTAATTTAATAGGAAGATAGAAGTACTACATGAAATGGTCACTTTTTGCCTGTACAAGGACCTTGCAAGGATCGGAACATGTGGACAGTTGCATTTATAAAAAGTACATTACAAGATCCTTGGTGTATCAGCTTTGTTCTTTGGAAAGCATGATTTCTATGTTTAAGGATAATTTTCTTAATAGCGTTGGCACCAATTAAGAATCTACACAAAACTTTATAAAAAGAAAGTGGTTACCCTTTGGCTCCTACAATGAACATTTTCCACTGATCCATCAAGCGAAGGCTAAGAAAAGAGGGGTTCCAAAACATTGATTTCCATTTTAATTCCCTTAGGAAAGATCGCTCTCTCCTTAAGAAAAAAATGACTAAATGGAATTACATCAGATTTTGCTGAAAGTTAGAACTTTACTCAGAAATTGTGTTTTTCATTAATTGGTGTAAATCCATTCAGTAATTTCAGGGAAATCGGTGTTTAAAAAGGTGCACAGGATGGACACGAAGGGTTCACCTACCAGAATAAGATAGTGATGTCTGGCTCATTGGTGTTCAGATATACTCTGACTGGCCAGTTTAAGGGGGATTGGTCAATCCTGATTGACTGGCCACAGTATAAACAATATACTGTAAGAGCCATTACAAGACACAGGGACATGGTTTCTGGGTCCTGAAAATTACTTAAAAACGTATGTGGGGAAGGGTAAGCACACCTTGACCCCCAATGGTATATGGGTGGTCCCTCCTTGATTGACTGTCCACAACCCTGAAACATGCTGTGGTATCTATTACCGGACAAGAGTACATGGTCCCCATTGAAATGCATTGGAGTGAAAGCCTGTTTTTGAGTGTCACAAAAACAGACTTTCATAGTGTGATATGTTTGTGGGTGCTACCATACTAATTTTAGGAATTGTGGGCCAAGATTTGCAAACAATTTGCATCGGGTTTGCATTACTTTTTTAATGCAGACCCAAAGCAAATTCTTTTTGGGGATTTACAAACCAAAGCAAATTGTTTTTTGTGTTGGTTTGTAAGAAAAAGTAACTCAAACCAGTGCGAAGCACTGCTTGGCATTACTATGCTTCAAGGGGGTGTGGCATGGGTGGTAAATAAGTGTTCACATGCTGCTACCACCCATTGATGTTGATGCAACAAGGGTAGCCTTCCAGTACAAAATCTATGCTAGACTCACGCAGAGGCCTTTGCACTATGGCGCAAAGGTGTGTGCGTGGCACTCTGCAGCATAATTCAGTGCCAGCATTAGAGAGAGAGGAGGATAGTGCCATATCTCTGTAGATATGGCCTTGTTCTTTTCTCTCCTCACATAATGCAGCACAGCAACTTTGGGTGCTGCACTATGTTGTATAAGAGTTTTGTAAATATGGGCCAGGGTGTGTTCTAAGATAATGTTACCCTGTGAAAAATGCTGACCCTCTGCTGTGATTTGAAGAACCATGTTTCAGAGAGGTTATGGAAAGTGCTCCAGAAGCTAAAATGAGAACATATTTTCTATAATTTCACACTATTTTCCTTAGCCATGTGGAATAAAAGTTGATATTCTGAGTAAAATATGTGCTCCCGATAGCAGCGGAGGCCTGTCAGTTGATTCCCCAGTGTGCTACTGCAGCTTCACCACAGTGTTCTGATGAACAACTAGAGCAGTGGCATTATGTATTTATGACAAGACTGACACAACTGAACACTATCTTGGTGGAATCAAAGCTTTATAACTGGAAGCATTTCCTCCAAAGGATAGTGCAGTAAATGAACAAAATGAGGGATTTCATTTTCTCATCGAAAGTATGGTTAATGCTTAAGAAAGCTAAAATGAGGACACATTTTCTATAAATTTAATTACAAGATCGGAGGCTAGCATTATGCATGAACGTTTTAACACCACTCCTTACACCAGCTCCTTTGAAGAATAAAAACTACCATAGAAATCATTTCAGAATTAGAATGAAACAAACTATATAAGTCCATAGCCTAGAATCTTCTGCCTCTTTTAAATGCTGCTTGTTGGACCTCACGCTCAAACGTTTTTCCTTATACCCTCAACCTTTTCCTGAATTTGTTTAGTTGGCCTTAGGACTCTGTGCACCTTACCACTGCTGAACAGTACTAAAGTGCTTGTGCTCACTCCCCTAAATGTGGTTTGATTCGCTTACACCTGATTGACATATTTATTTTACTTATAGGTCCCTTGTAGAGTGGTATACCATATTCCCAGGGTGTGTTGATTAAACGCTATCAGTGGACCTGCAGGACTTGTTGTGCTATCCACTTAAGAAGCACCTTAAAACATGTCCCAGGCCTGCTATTGCAGCCTTAATGCAGTCTAACACTGACAATTCGACTTGGCCATACAACCCCCTTGCCAATCCTTAAACTCCCCTTCTATTGCACATAGGTTACCACAAAGGTAGGCCCTAGGAAGCCCACAGGGCAGGATGCTTTGTAATTAAAAGGTTGGACATGTACTTTTAAGTATTACATGTCCTAGTTGTGAAAAACTCCTAAATGCGTTTTCACTACTGTGAGGCCTACCTGTCCCGTAGGATAACATTGGTTTGCCATATTACATTTAATATGTGCTAAAGTTTGATTGGGACCAGGTAGCCAGATCATGTTTGGTATATATGAAATTGTAATGAAAAATCCTCTTTAATGGTAAAGTTGGTTTTTACATTACAATTTTGAAAATGCCTCTTTTAGAAAGTTGGCATTTTCCTGCCCTTAGCCCTTTTGCGCCTGCAGCCTGTCTTGGGTCACATGACTGGGTGTAACTGACAAATAGACTTTGTGAATTTCTACCAGACAGTCACACAATAGAGGGATTAGGTGTGTCTGAATGGGCCATCTGCTGGCAGAATGGAGGGAGGGGAGAGGAGCTGAGCACAACTAAATACCATGTGCTCTGCCTTCAAATAAAGGATCTATCACTTCCACATTGACACTGGAGCCAGCTTTGAGCCATGTCAGGGGAGCCAGGAAATTCCATGCACTTCAAAGATCCTTTCTAGAAGCTTCTCCCACCTTCTAGAGGAAAAACACAAGGGTGTAAAAATTGGACCTTTAGATCCACTCTTCAGTTCACTCCTGGACCTGCGGAAGGACTCTCAGAGGACTGCCTGCTGCTGTGACCTGCTGTGCACTCTGCAAGACTGCTTTGCTGTACCTGGAAGGACTGCTTTGCTGCCTGGAGCCTGCCTTGAACCCTCAGAGGCCAGCCCTGCTATTGAGCCCTGCATCTTCACCCAAACCCAGGACTACCAGAGTGACTCCAAGGGCTAATTTGCTGGCCTCCTGTTCAGAGTCACAGGGACACAAAAGGCTCCCAGCATCTTGCACCCACACCGGAACCCAGTCCTGATCCCCAAAGTGGTGTCCTACCAGTCCTGGACCATTGGTTGTGGTGTTAAATGTGCCCAGATGACCAAATCCCAAAACTTAGGACTTAGGGTTGTATTATGAGCTTGACGGTGTGGGACCGCCACACCAAACCTATGTTTGAACCGCACGCCAGATCAGAAGCTGTTCTTTGGCGTTCTCAGGGCGGTGCCTATGAAATGGGCACCGCAATGGGAACGTCAAAATCAGTACCTGCACAGCATGGACTGCTGTAGTCCATGCCATGCAGGTACCCCCTGTGTTCATTCACATGGTGTGAGGTGGAGGGGGTCCCTGTAGGGCCCCCTTTGTTTCCTCACTGCCACACTTTTTATGGCCGTCGCAACCGCCACACTTTTCATGGCCGTCGCACCACCATAAAAAATGTGAAACTCATAATTTGCTTGGCAGGGCCACAGAGGCCCTGCCAAGCATATTGCGGCCTCAGGTCTGCCGTTCAACCACCAGGGAACGGCAGTTCCCTGGCGGTTGCGGGGGGTGCGGTGGTCCCAAGGTGACTTCTTGAGTTGCCGGTGAGTTTACTTTTGAGTCGCATTTCTGTTTGAATTGGGCATCGAAGGAGAAGGTGCATCATCCCATGCATTGCACCTTTCAGTTATTACAGCAATCTGCTGTAGAAACAAGGGATGAATTGCTCGTGCTTGAGCATGTTAGATTTCGTGGCCATCTTGGATTGGTCAGGATTTCATTGAAATAGATGGGTATGCGTTAGCAAAGTTTGTATTGTCGTGCACCAGCAGTTAAGGTCCATCAGAGAACGCGTTGAGTACTCATTCAACAATTAAACCAATCAGTACAGTGTACAGTTGAAGGTAGGAAGAGTGTGTAGTTAAAAATTTGGCAAAAGTGGAATTTTATATTAAATGAAGATGTCTAATGAAGCAGAGAAGGATGCTATGTTCTTGGCAGAGGGCATAGTTAGACAGGAGATCTTAAGGAAATTTATACAGAATTAAATTAAATATACCTTGATTGAGACAATTAATACCGTTATGATTCAGAGGAAGATGAATGTTTCATCAGAAGATGATGATAGGTCTGAGGTTGATGTAGGGAGAAAACGGAAATGCCTCAGAAATATTAAACATTTAGAAAAAGTGCATGTAAATAAAACACAGAAGCTTGGTTTCAATGCTAATTGAGAAACAGCAGTCATTGATGATTCAAACAATGAGGTCGTCCTTAAAGGCACACAAGGGGAAAGTGTCCATAGCGGCGCACATGTAAAATGTAAAATGTGTCCTTGTGGCACACAGAGAAATGCCAGAGATGTCAAATTGGAGGCAGAAATACATTGGGATTATTATGATTGCAAGGATCAGAGTTTAGATAAATATGTCATAGATCTTCAGAATGAAGATGAGATGTTTGAAAATGTTAATGAGGACTTGGAAAAACCATCAACATCAAAACATGTGATTAAAAATCCTTAAGGTGAAGAGATTATTTTACCTTATGATTGAAAACACCAGGGTAGTGAAGGTTGGTGGCCTCTAGAGCATGTGGTAAAGTTTATTAAAAAGTGTATAAGGAAGTCTAGGGACAAGGAAGTGCAAGCAGTTTTGAGAGCAGGATGCTCAAGGCTTGAAATTGGAGAAGAAGAAGAAGAAAACAGGATTTCTAAAGCGCCTGGTTACCCATAGGCATCCCCGCGCTAATGTCGGCTAACACCCTAAGCTGTGACCCATTCATTTAGGGAAAAGTAGTGTTTTAATCTGTCTCTGGAAAATGAGGTAGTTAGGTTGAGCACGGATCTGCAAAGGCAGACTGTTCCAGATTTTAGCCACATTATGAGAAAACATCTGTTACATTTGGATTCAGAATTAATTTGTTTTTTGTATTTATTAGGAAGGGATTATCATAAGGTTCATGAGAGATCACTATAGCAGTGTCAGGACAAGTTGTTAGATATTCTTGGCCCACTTGCACAGATACTCTATACAAGACAGAGGAGGCACACCGAGTAAAATACCAGTTGGTATAGACTTGCTGAGGAATTAGAGCCAAAGAGCTGTCTGTTTTCTATGTAATGCAAAGGCTAGCCTAATTGCAGAGAGCAAAAGCATTTCTCAGGAAAATAAGTCCAAATTTGGGTGATATGGTGGGTAGCAATAAGCAAGTGAGGACGCAAGAGGCTTGCTTTTTGGAGAAGGCTTAGTTAAGAGTGTGGGAAAGTATGTTTCCACATTTACTGCTATTGAAAAGGCACAGAAAAATATGAGAAAGGTTTTTGGTGGTAGTGTTTTGCAAGGGCTGGCAGATGGGGACTATGTTGGCTGAGGCTTTCAGGCATTGGCAGGATTTTCCCCTCAGAGAGGAAGAGAGAGAAATATTAGAGGAACGGGATCAAACTCTGGAGGAGTGCAAGGTGAGTAAAGTGATTTTCCCCAAAAAGGTAGGAGGAAAATTAAAACATTTTGTGAAGAATTGGGAGAAGATAACAAAAGACCTGTGGATTTTACAGACAAATCAGGATTACAGTTTAGAATTTGTAGGGAACCAGACTAAAGGGTGGCTCAAAAGGAATTAGATTTGAACAAGGAGCAGGTCAAAATTATGGACTGCAAAATATTACAATTGTTAAAAAAAAGGTGCAATAATAGAAGTAGAGGAATGCTTCGTAAAGTTTTAAGCAGCATTTTTTGGTGGAGAAGGGATGGCGACCAATGATCAATTTGAGGGAGTTGAACAGGTTTGTGTTGCACTGGCATTTTAAATTGGAGAGGATACATTTGTTGAGAAATATTCTGCAAGAGAAGGATTGGATGGTCAAGTTAGATTTGAAGGACTCGTATTTTATGATTCTGATGGATATATAAAGTCAGGTTTATTTTCAATTCAGATGGAGACATCAGCTTTACCATTCTCCCGTTCGGTTTGTCTTCAGCAAAGTGGTGTTTCGCCAAGGTGGTAAGACTGGTGGTATTTAGACGATATACTTCTGATGTCACAGAACAAGGAAACATTGAAGGAACAATTGAGGACAGTTAGGGAAGTCATGGAGACTTTGGGCTTTATCTTCAATGAAGAGAAGTCAGTGATAGTTCCTGCATGGGAAACAGAATTTCTAGGTTTTCAGATAGAGAAAGATCAGGCAAAATTATTGTTACTAAGGAAAAGCTGAATTTGATAAGGAAAGAAATGAGACATGGGCTGGCAAGCAAGGGTTTAACATTAAGAGATCTGGCAAGGTTGACCGGCCTTTTGACTTTTTCTATTCAGGCTGTTATATCATGCTTTACAAAGAGTGAAGGGAGATGCTTTACTAAAGGGGTTAAAGTATGAAGACAGTATAGTTTAGACCTTGGAAGCAAGGAATGAGTTAGAATAGTGGTTGGAAAATTTGGGCCTGTGAAATAGGAGAGTTAATTTTAGTTGTGCACCAGATTTTGTCATGTGAGCTTGCACGGTTGGGATACATGTCTAGACAATCATGAGACTGGTGGATATTGGTCAGGTTTGGAGAGGAACAAGCAGATAAATTGTTTGGAGTTGACATCGGGAAAATATGCATTGAAAATCTTCACAAACATTTTGAAAAGTGGTGCAGTGCTTATGCGCATGAACAATGTTTCGGCTGTTTCCTACATAAATTGGTTAGGAGGAACAAGATCAAGGCAGTTGGCAGATCTACAAAAGCAATTATGTTTTGTTGCTAAGAGCAGAAGATTTGCTTGAGGGCAGAATATTTGCCAGGGAAAATTAATTTTTTAGCTGACTGGAATTCAAGATACTTGAGGGACTACAGCAGTTGGAACTTGAAGCTGGTGCATTTCAGGGAAATCAGCAGGATTTGAGGTCTGGCAAAATCGGATCTGTTCACAAGCATGTTAATTCCTTAGGTGAGGAGTTATTGTGGTTGGTACCAGATCCAGGGGCACTGCAGTAGATGCATTTCAAAAGCAGTGGTTAGGGAGAGAGACATAGGCCTACAGAGGGCTCTGTTGAAGTTGAGACAGTAGAGTTGTCAGTTAATTCTAGTGACTCCATTTTGGACATCCCAGGCGTGGATTACTGTGGTTTTAGAGTTGTCTTGTGAAATTTCTTTTTTAATGGTGGCAGGAGAAGGACTTCCAACAAATGGAGAAAGACAAAAACATCCTTGCATAGTGAGTAAGGTGTTGAAACTTCTTGTTGGATGGTATCAGGACATCTAGAGGTTTCAAAGGGCTTTCAATAGGTGTTGTGGAACTTCTAGAGAAACTTTAGGTACCATGAACCAGACATAGGTAATGGGGAGTATGGACAGTGTGGGTACCTTGGTGCATGGGTTTGGATCTTGTGGAGGCACAGGTGGTAGATGTAGCAGATTTCTAAACAGAACAACTTAAAAGAGGTTTGAGTTACAGGACAGTGAATTGGCATAGGTCAGTTGTTGCTGCAGGGCATGCTCTGTAAGATGGTAGGTCTTTAGGTAAGGATATTTTGATTTGCAGACTAATGAAGATTGTGAGATTGAAGAGGCTGCCTAGGTCAAAATATAATGTGTTTTAGGAAATAAATGTAGTTTTGAGTTTGTTTGAATCATGGCCCGCAAATGGATTTTTGGATAATAATAAGTTGACATGGAAATTGCCAACTTTATTGTGTTGAATTTCAATTAAAAGAGTTTCAGATGTCAAAGCTTTGGAGGTAAGCAGTAGGGTTTATGCACCAGAGGGAGTGTTTTTTGAGATAAGGAAAAGAACAAAAACTATGTCAGATTCTATATTTGTTCCTAAATATGAGAAGAATGGGAAGTTATGTGTGGTGCAGAGTGAGAAATTGGGTTGTTGGTTGAGTGCGGTGTTAACCCTGCACAAGTAATAACCACAATCCCTCTCAGGGTGAACCACAAAAGTCACTAAATTAACCTGTGCTTAACCCTCTGGTAGCTTGGCACAAAAGCAGTCAAGCTTAAATTCAAGGCATTGTGTAAAGTATTTATGCAGCACATAAACAGTAATAAAGTGAAAACACAACTCAAGAAAAATCTTACAGCAATTTAGAAAAAAAGAGTAAATTTTACTAAATTATTTGACACCAAAACAATAAAAATCCAACTGGAGGAATGAATTTTAGAGTTTAAGGTAAAACCTAGCACCTAAAAGATCAAAGTGTCAACCACGGACATGTAGTCGCACAAGACCGGGTCAAAGTTCAAAAATATGGCCAACCGCGATGGAGCACGGTTCAGATACAAGAAGTGTATTGGGCCCGGTGGGTGCTTACCTTTTGGCTTAAAAGAAATTTAGTGGGAAAATGTGTGAGAAGGTAAAGTGTAGTGGGGCAGGGTTGCACGCGGTGTCTGAGGAGGAGGTGTCTTCATAGAAGATCGGCTGGATGAAGTCGCGGTGAAGATTTCAACGTTTAGACTTAATATCTCTTTTTTGAAAGTTGAAAACCTCCAGCAGGCCTAAGCTGTAGCTGATGAGGACTCCACGAGGCCTGAAACCCTTGTGCAAAGGACCGCTGACCAGGATTTGCTGTTGTGGAGAAGAACGTAGTGGGAGCTGCCACGAAGTCAAGCAGGCCGGCGATGCACGTTGGGCAGATCGACAAGTAGGTTGATTGCGGTCTCTTCTCGGTTCTCACAGCACTTTTGAGCCAAGTTTTGGATTTTGGCTAACTGGGCACTTACCACTTCTTTCAAGTATCCAGGGCTGGAGGGGGACCACTTGGAGGATCAGAACTCACTCATGGTGGGTCCAGGTGCGGGTTCAAGATGGTTGGAGCCTTTTCTGTCCCTGAGGCTTTGATCAAGAGGTCAGCCAACTAGCTCTTGGAGTCACTGTGGTAGTCCAGGGTTCAAGAGGTGGAGCAGGGTTCTAGGTAGGTAAAAGATATTGAGAAAATCTTTAGGGAAATCAATGTCAATTGGTTGGGTAATGCTTTCACTTTATTGCAGGAACCACAGCAGGAAGTGCCAAGGTCAGTCTAGGGAGAGAGGGAGCACCAGAGCCGGGAAAGAGGATTACTCCAAGTATAGCAGAAAACATAGAAATCATATCTCAGTTCAGCAATCTATTGTGTGTTCACATAATTGGGGAAGGTGACTAATCTGTCCTTCTACTTCCTAGAAGTGTTCAGTTTCAACAGAAGGTGCCCAGTTTCCACAATTAGTCCAACAGAAGGTCAAGAGTGTCGTGCGTCAGTCCTTCAGGAGTTTACATCTCTCTCTCTCTCTCTCTCACTCTCATCCAATCCCCTTTCCTCTGATGCTTCCCAGTGCTCATCACGTACACTTCGTGGATATCACTTTGACGTTCAGGAGAGTTGGGAACTTGCAGTCTGAGTCGTCATTGCATCTCTATGGGACAAATAGGTCAGTGCTTGACACAGGCCTTGGATATCTGGTATACCACTTTACAAGGGACTTATAAGTATATTAAATATGCCAATCAGGTGTAAGCACATTTTACAATGTTTTAGGGAGCGGGGACAATCACGTTAGCACTGGTTAGCAGACCTAAAGCCAGCAAAAACAAATTCAGAAAAACAGTAGGGTGAAGGCAAAACGTTTGAGGAAAGACCACCCTAAGGCTGGCTCATGAAGCATATGCATGAGTATGAGAGTAGGCTTTTAGAATTCCGACATAAGGTAGATAAGAAGTTGTTGATATACTATTTGAAACCAACAAGAGCAGTATCATCTGCAACTTTTGCAAGATGGTTATAAAATGTCATCGAAGAAGAAGGCATGAATGTGCGAAGGCATGGGGCACATTCAGTGAGAGGGGCCATGACGTGTAAGGCAGAAGTCAGGAGAAAAGATTGAAGATATTCTGAAAGCAGCTGATTGGTAGAGTGCTAGTATGCTTGTGAGGCACTACTTCAGGCCGGTGTAACATGTTTCAAATGTTGTCTTAAAAGACTTTAAAAATGCATAATTCTAGACTCTAATCTTGTAATGAAATGGCGATTCTCAAAGTGCTGTGCATAGAGAATTGGTTTCAAGAAAAATATAGGGCCAGCTTTATCAAGGCTTTGCTTCACCCTTGCGGTGCAAGAGTGACGCAAAACCTAAATGCGATTTATCAAGCCAGGCAAGGCCACTTTGCGTGGCCCTGCTTGGCTTGATAAATCTAGAGTAATGCATGGCAGCGCAAATTGCAAAGGCAGGCGTTCCATAGTTGGAGCGTGGGTGTTCCCCCGCATCAACCCATGGATTTCACAGCATTCCCAGATTTACCATTCATGGTAGACCTGGGAATGCGTCAAAATGCTTTGCCTCGCCAGAAGAGGCATAATAAGGAGAAATATCTTTACTTCTCCTCGTTTCTTCCTCTTTCTGTGTGTGCTGCACTCAGCAGCACACGTAGAACGAGGAAAATGCCTTGCACAATTGTTTTGTGCAGGAAAGGGGTCCCTTTCTGCACAAAAACAGTCCTGCGTACAATGCACGCATCCTTGCACCATGACGCAAGGGTGCTTGCATTGGCGCTAGGCAGTCAAAAGTGCACCAGCTCTAGGAAAGGACATGGATGTGCAGTATAATCATAAATACAGCACATTTATGCCCCTTCCCTTTCTCTTTCATGCAGCATAGTGCAGCAAGGTGGCTTGCTGCATTTCTCTGAATGAAAGAATGATAAATCTGGCCCACAGAGGCTAGCATTATTCCTTTCACCCTTCCCTGTGGAATTTTCATTAAAAATTACGGTTAAATGGTATATTATGGATAGTTTGTGTGTTATTTTAAAGGGTAGTTATTTTTGTACGTGTAAAAAAAAATCAAAAGTGATCAATGCATAGCATATCCAAAAGAGGCAGAAGATTCTAGGCGTTGGACTTATATAGTCTGTTTAATTCTAATTCTAGAATGGCTTCTATGGTAGCTTGTGGCATTTAAAGGAGCTGCTGTAAGGAGTAGCATTAGAAGGTTCATGCATAATGCTAGTCTCCGTATTTTGAATGAAATCTCGATTCTCTATGCATAACATGTTAAGAATCACCATTCTCAAATATCTTGCCCATCAATGTCAGGAAAAAAGTCTGGTATGCTGCGTGAAATGTAATTCCAACACCAGCAGCACCATGTGAGCAGCATCACCACAGTGTTCTAATGACAAACTAGAGCCCAAACGTTCTGCATTTTTGACTGAAGTGAGGCTCACCTGAATGACATCTTGATGGAATGAATGCTGTAAAACTGAAAGTATTTCCTACAGAGGATACTGCAGTAAATGTCATAGAAATTATGGCTAGTGCTATAGGAAGCTAAAATGTTTTGTGAGTTCTCAAATATCTTCCTCAGCCATGTCAGTAAAATATTCTAACATGCAAAGTGAAACGTACTTCCATAACCAGCAGCAGCTTGTCGGTTAATCCCCTTGTAATCATCTGCAGCTTCACCACAAACTTCTAACGAAGAACTAGAGGGCTTACATGTTGTATGCAAGACAAAAGTGAGGCACTCCTGAATGCCATTTTGCTGGAATAGAAGCTGTTGAATATGAAAACCTTTTCTGAGGAACAGGCTGAAGTAAATGAGCATTGATATGTTAATGAAGGCATGAAACCAGTGGGATAAAAATGTGAGGAGTGGTATAGGCTTTTAGGAATAATGTATTTTTAAAGGAGCTAAAAATAGTTAAAGAGGGCGATGTCTGCATAAGGACAGCATCCCCTTTCCACACTTGTTTACACACCTTACCCAATTTTTCAATCTCTTACAGCTACCTAGTTTTAAAATAGTAAAGCTTTTGGTACACAAACTTTGTGCGCAGAAGTGGTTGGGCACCTGCAGGGGGATGCCTGGGGAAGAATGTGCGCAGGCCCAGAGGCCAGTCCCTGTTTTCCAAGGCCAGATGTTGTGCACAGTGGGAGTTGGCCACCTCCTGAGGCCAGGCCCTACGGCTAAACCCCGCTGCATATTGTA
>CAWUFW010026527.1:0-32844 GCA_963921515.1 Calotriton arnoldi
GCTACCAACAACTCAGAATGGAGCAATCTGTCACACAACTCAGGCCTAAACTATCCAAACAAACTAAGCAAATGTATCAATACCTTCAACAACAAGTTAAACTATACCCTACAACAAGAGGCCTAGAATACTTAGGAATGATTGCCAAAAGCCAACTCTAAACTCTCAAAACAATGTAAATGTATGATACTTTTCAGTTAAATTATTAAAATACATACAAAACAATTTTATTTCTTCACAAAAGTAATTTGTCTAATATATTTTTATTAATAAAATAAATATATATATAGACACATTAATTAAATATGTGAAAAAATAAACAGCAACAGCAATAAAATTAAAATAATTTCCCTCCCACAATTAAAAAGTTTAAAAAACTTACCGTTTCCGTAGTTGTAGACTGAAAATCCCACATCTTCTAAATTAATCCAGGTAGTTCATAATCCAAATAGATTAAAAAGGATCCCCCAAAAAAATATAAAAATACAACTGTACCAAAAAAAAATCCTCCGTCCGTAAATCCACAATCCCGAAACCATAAAAAACCCGAAAAAAAGTTTAAAAAAAAGAAACGCTCCGTGAAATCCGAAAAATTAAGAAAGTGTTAAATAATTATTAGTTACTAAAACTAATATACACTTCCTTAATTAAAAAAAACACAATATTCCGGCAACCGCAACTTCTTTCGAATCAAACCCAGAAAACAAAAACACAAACATTCCCACCCACACAAATATACACATAATATATCAAATCACAATATTACAAACATTATACACACAATATTAACACATATACGACTCTACTTTAAATTTCTAACTAGGCCTCAAAAACGTAACACTACAGAAATCGTCCATACCTAACTAACTCATAAAAAACGTCATAACTTCTGAAACCTAACTCAACACACACTAACTACAACCTAACTACCTTCAAATTCTATTAAAAATGTAGTTTAAATAAACAAAAGTATTCTTACCTTGCTCGACGTGAAGCAGCTCCCAACCGCAAGCTTCTCTCCTTCGAAATAACCCAAAACAACAGCGAGCGGTTACAAAATACAAGCCCCAAACAAATATGGCAGCTTTAAACATATAAAATAAATGCATTTTAATTTTTAAAATGTTATAAGGTGAAATATATATTACTATTATGTTTAATTAAAATACAACAATTTGTACCTTATTTATTTAAATGCATTTTATGTTTTTTGGACATTGTAAAATTATAATAATAAATATTATTGAACATATAGGGGTCATTAGGATGGCGGGCGGACTTCAGTCCGCCCGCCATCCCTGCGGTGCTGGGACCGGCCGCCAGAAGTGCGGCGGTCCCGCACCGCTGATTAGGATGCGACCGCCACCCTGGCGGTCGCATTCCGCATATTTGGCATTGCGGCGGGTGCTGCTGTAAGCAGCACCCGCCGCAATGCCAAATTGACATGTAGTGCATTCCCATGCACAAGGTGGCAGGCACTGCGCGGTGCCTGCCACCTTGTGCATGGGAATGCCCCAAGTGCACCCCCAACCCCCACACCCCCTGGGGGTCCGCAACGGGCCCCCAAAGCACATCTCGCCTGCCTTTCCATGGCGGCATCACCGCCATGGAAAGGCCAGTTATCACGCACCCATCCTAATATGGATGGCGGTGCCTGGTAGGCACCGCCACCATATTAGTGGCCAAGTCCGCCCGGCCGGCAATCGTAACGATTGCCGACAGGCGAGAAGCGGCGGACGCACTTTGCGTCCGCCGCGATACCCCCGCCATAATAATATGGCGGGGGTAAATCTAGTTGGGATGGCGGGTGGATCGCCATCGCCGAGCCGGCGGTGGCGATCCGCCCGCCATCCTAATGACCCCCATAATATTTAATATTATAATTCCATATATTTACATGTTAAATTAAACAATTATTTAAACATTGTAATATTTTTTTTTCTTTAAAAATATCTACTTTCTAAATAAAATGTACAATATAAAAACTATGTAATAATTATTAATGTTAATATTTTATTTTTTAATATTACTAATTAAAATGTATTATTTTTTTGTATAAAAATCAAACTATGTTTATATTTCTCAAATGTATTATAAAAATGTATACAGTTTCTTGTTAATAAAATATTACCAATGTATCTAACAAATTTAAAAAAGTTAATGATACCAAAGAATAATTAGCAATTGTTAAAAATATATATTATGTCAACTGTACCCAAAAAAATGTTAAATTACAGTATCTGATATTACAAAATTGTGCACAAATGTTTAAAGCAATGTACTAATGTATAAAATAAATTTTCTTTAATTATCACATGTTAAAAATTACATATAGACAAACTATTTTATTGTTTCTCAAATAAATATAATTTCCTATATTTATGTATTGATTTATGTTTCAATTTTTTAATAAAACATGATTTTTACATTTCCATTACATATTATATTTTAAATAAATAAACTTAATAAAAAAGTTAACGGTCTAATTTATTGTCTACCATTTCATTATTATTAAATTCAATGTTTCATATTAAATGTAATATTAATTGTACTATATAAAAAAATATGTTTTAATAAAATATATATACAATGTTAATTTTTTTCCTACACAACTATATTATATTTATATTTTTAAACTAATTTAAACTGTAATAATATTTTATAAAAATATTTAAAATTACATTTAGCTTAATTACTCTTCCAACACCACTTAACATAAATACAGGGTAGGTGGTGCACACTAAACTTAATTAATTTACTATTCCCACTCCAGTCAGTATTAAATTGGGGTAGGTGCTGGACACTAAACTTATTTAAATTACTATTCCCACTCCAGTCAGAATTAATTTGGGGTAGGTGCTGGACACTAACCTTAATTAATTTACTATTCCAACTCCAGTCAGTATTAAATTGGGGTAGATGCTGGACACTAAACTTAATTAAATTACTATTCGCACTCCAGTCAGAATTAATTTTGGGTAGGTGCTGGACACTAACCCTAATTAATTTACTATTCCAACTCCAGTCAGTATTAAATTGGGGTAGATGCTGGACACTAAACTTAATTAAATTACTATTCCCACTCCAGTCAGTATTAAATTGGGGTAGGTGCTGGACACTAACCTTAATTAATTTACTATTCCAACTCCAGTCAGAATTAATTTGGGGAGGTGCTGGACATTAACCTTAATTAATTTACTATTCCAACTCTAGTCAGTATTAAATTGGGGTAGGTGCTGCACACTAAACTTAATTAAATTACTATTCCCACTCTAGTCAGAATTAATTTGGGGTAGGTGCTGGACACTAACCTTAATTAATTTACTATTCCAACTCCAGTCAGAATTAAATTGGGGTAGGTGCTGGACACTAACCTTAATTAATTTACTATTCAAACTCCAGTCAGTATTAAATTGGGGTAGGTGCTGCACACTAAACTTAATTAAATTACTATTCCCACTCGGCAGAATTAATGCTGGGTAGGTGCTGGACACTAAACTTAATTAAATTACTATTCCCACTCCAGTCAGTATTAAATTGGGGTACGTGCTGGACACTAACCTTAATTAATTTACTATTCCAACTCCAGTCAGTATTAAATTGGGGTAGGTGCTGGACACTAAACTTAATTAAATTACTATTCCCACTCCAGTCAGTATTAAATTGGGGTACGTGCTGGACACTAACCTTAATTAATTTACTATTCCCACTCAAGTCAGAATTAATTTTGGGTAGGTGCTGGACACTAAACTTAATTAATTTACTATTCCAACTCCAGTCAGTATTAAATTGGGGTACGTGCTGGACACTAACCTTAATTAATTTACTATTCCCACTCCAGTCAGAATTAATTTTGGGTAGGTGCTGGACACTAACCTTAATTAATTTACTATTCCAACTCCAGTCAGTATTAAATTGGGGTAGATGCTGGACACTAAACTTAATTAAATTACTATTCCCACTCCAGTCAGTATTAAATTGGGATAGGTGCTGGACACTAACCTTAATTAATTTACTATTCCAACTCCAGTCAGTATTAAATTGGGGTAGATGCTGGACACTAAACTTAATTAATTTACTATTCCAACTCCAGTCAGAATTAAATTGGGATAGGTGCTGGACACTAACCTTAATTAATTTACTATTCCAACTCCAGTCAGTATTAAATTGGGGTAGGTGCTGGACACTAAACTTAATTAAATTACTATTCCCACTCCAGTCAGTATTAAATTGGGGTAGGTGCTGGACACTAAACTTAATTATATTACTATTCCCACTCCAGTCAGTATTAAATTGGGGTAGGTGCTGGACACTAACCTTAATCAATTTACTATTCCAACTCCAGTCACAATTAAGGGGTCGATTCCGATGTCGGCCGGAAGCGCACCTAACAGTATTCGTCCGGAAAAATACCAGCCGAACGCCTGTTTTCCGACCGACTCGAACACTCTACCGAACGAACAAGTATGATGCGCATAACAGCCCAGATTCCGAGCGAGCCGTACTTACCCATTCCAGCTCCTGTTCCCCGCCCGAGCCGGATCCGTAAACGCCGAATCGAGTCGCACGGAACCAAATACACAGCACCTTCCGGCCGGACTAGTACGATGCGTCTTCCGTACGCGCCGAACTCGCCGCTACGTCCGGCACGTTTGAGCATCCGGGAGAGCTGCACATAAGCTCCGATTCGCGCCACAAGACGATCCACGGCGACGAGACGAACAAGCCAGCGACGAGTACGAGTCGAAGCCACGAGAAACCCGAACGAGACGACCCAACCATGAATCCCATCGCGCAGGTCCTACCAATCTTCTACATCTATTACCGGGACCGGTACGGACGCGTACGGCGCAGACGGTAAGTCAAACACCCACAACACAAACAAACGACAAGTACCCGAAATATGTCACACACACATAGGGATGCACAAATGACGTACACAAGCAACAGCAGAACCATAGGGGTGGGATGGCCAACACCAATGCCATACACACCCATAGGGGATGGATGCCTACCACCAACACCACCCTACAACCACCCCTACTCATGGGTGGCTAGATGCCTGCCACCACCACCCCCCCACTCATGGGGGGCTGGATGGCTGCCACTACTACCATCCCCACTCATGGGGGGCTGGACGCCTGTCACTACTGCCATCCCCACTCATGGGGGGCTGGATGGCTGCCACTACTACCATCCCCACTCATGGGGGGCTGGATGCCTGTCACTACTGCCATCCCCACCCATAGGGGGATGGATGCCTACTACTAACACCACCCCCACTCAGGGTGGGCTGGATGCCTACCACTACTACCATCCACACTCAGGGTGGGCTGGATGCCAGTCACTACTGCCATCCCCACTCATGGGGGGCTGGATGCCTGCCACTACTGCCATCCCCACCCATAGGGGGCTGGATGGCTGTCACTACTACCATCCCCACTCATGGGGGCTGGATGCCTACCACTACTACCATCCCCACTCATGGGGGCTGGATGCCTACCACTAACACCACCCCCACTCAGGGTGTGCTGGATGCCTACCACTACTACCATCCCCACTCAGGGTGGGCTGGATGCCTGTCACTACTACCATCTCCACTCATGGGGGGCTGGATGCCTACCACTACTACCATCCCCACTCATGGGGGCTGGATGCCTACCACTACTACCATCCCCACTCATGGGGGCTGGATGCCTGTCACTACTGCCATCCCCACTCATGGGGGCTGGATGCCTGCCACTACTGCCATCCCCACCCATAGGGGGCTGGATGGCTGTCACTACTACCATCCCCACTCAGGGTGGGCTGGATGCCTGTCACTATTGCCATCCCCACCCATAGGGGGCTGGATGCCTACCACTAACACCACCCCTACTCAGGGTGGGCTGGATGCCTGTCACTACTGCCATCCCCACCCATAGGGGGCTGGATGCCTACCACTACTACCATCCCCACTCATGGGGGGCTGGATGCCTACCACTACTACCATCCCCACTCATGGGGGGCTGGATGCCTGTCACTACTGCCATCCCCACTCATGGGGGGCTGGATGGCTGCCACTACTATCATCCCCACTCATGGGGGTCTGGATGCCTACCACTACTACCATCCCCACTCATGGGGGGCTGGATGCCTACCACTACTACCATCCCCACTAATGGGGGGCTGGATGCCTACTACCACGGCCATCCCCACCCATAGGGGGCTGGATGGCTACCACTAACACCACCCCTACTCAGGGTGGGCTGGATGCCTGTCACTACTGCCATCCCCACCCATAGGGGGCTGGATGGCTGTCACTACTACCATCCCCACTCATGGGGGTCTGGATGCCTACCACTACTACCATCCCCACTCATGGGGGGCTGGATGCCTACCACTACTACCCTCCCCACTAATGGGGGGCTGGATGCCTACCACCACTGCCATCCCCACCCATAGGGGGCTGGATGCCTACCGCTAACACCACCCCTACTCAGGGTGGGCTGGATGCCTGTCACTACTGCCATCCCCACCCATAGGGGGCTGGATGGCTGTCACTACTACCATCCCCACTCATGGGGGGCTGGATGCCTACCACTACTACCATCCCCACTCATGGGGGCTGGATGCCTGTCACTACTGCCATCCCCACTCATGGGGGCTGGATGGCTGCCACTACTACCATCCCCACTCATGGGGGTCTGGATGCCTACCACTACTACCATCCCCACTCATGGGGGGCTGGATGCCTACCACTACTACCATCCCCACTAATGGGGGCTGGATGCCTACCACCACTGCCATCCCCACCCATAGGGGGCTGGATGCCTACCACTAACACCACCCCTACTCAGGGTGGGCTGGATGCCTGTCACTACTGCCATCCCCACCCATAGGGGGCTGGATGGCTGTCACTACTACCATCCCCACTCATGGGGGGCTGGATGCCTACCACTACTACCATCCCCACTCATGGGGGGCTGGATGCCTACCACTACTACCATCCCCACTCATTGGGGGCTGGATGCCTGCCACTACTGCCATCCCCACCCATAGGGGCTGGATGGCTGTCACTACTACCATCCCCACTCAGGGTGGGCTGGATGCCGGTCACTACTGCCATCCCCACCCATAGGGGCTGGATGCCTACCAATAACACCACCCCTACTCAGGGTGGGCTGGATGCCTGTCACTACTGCCATCCCCACCCATAGGGGCTGGATGGCTGTCACTACTACCATCCCCACTCATGGGGGTCTGGATGCCTACCACTACTACCATCCCCACTCATGGGGGGCTGGATGCCTACCACTACTACCATCCCCACTAATGGGGGCTGGATGCCTACCACCACTGCCATCCCCACCCATAGGGGGCTGGATGCCTACCACTAACACCACCCCAACTCAGGGTGGGCTGGATGCCTGTCACTACTGCCATCCCCACCCATAGGGGGCTGGATGGCTGTCACTACTACCATCCCCACTCATGGGAGGCTGGATGCCTACCACTACTACCATCCCCACTCATGGGGGGCTGGATGCCTACCACTACTACCATCCCCACTCATGGGGGGCTGGATGCCTGCCACTACTGCCATCCCCACCCATAGGGGGCTGGATGGCTGTCACTACTACCATCCCCACTCAGGGTGGGCTGGATGCCTGTCACTACTGCCATCCCCACCCATAGGGGGCTGGATGCCTACCAATAACACCACCCCTACTCAGGGTGGGCTGGATGCCTGTCACTACTGCCATCCCCACCCATAGGGGGCTGGATGCCTGTCACTACTACCATCCCCACTCATGGGGGGCTGGATGCCTACCACTACTACCATCCCCACTCATGGGGGGCTGGATGCCTACCACTACTACCATCCCCACTAATGGGGGGCTGGATGCCTACCACCACTGCCATCCCCACCCATAGGGGGCTGGATGCCTACCACTAACACCACCCCTACTCAGGGTGGGCTGGATGCCTGTCACTACTGCCATCCCCACCCATAGGGGGTTGGATGGCTGTCACTACTACCATCCCCACTCATGGGGGGCTGGATGCCTACCACTACTACCATCCCCACTCATGGGGGCTGGATGGCTGCCACTACTACCATCCCCACTCATGGGGGCTGGATGCCTGTCACTACTTCCATCCCCACTCATGGGGGCTGGATGGCTGCCACTACTACCATCCCCACTCATGGGGGTCTGGATGCCTACCACTACTACCATCCCCACTCATGGGGGGCTGGATGCCTACCACTACTACCATCCCCACTAATGGGGGCTGGATGCCTCACCACCACTGCCATCCCCACCCATAGGGGGCTGGATGCCTACCACTAACACCACCCCTACTCAGGGTGGGCTGGATGCCTGTCACTACTGCCATCCCCACCCATAGGGGCTGGATGGCTGTCACTACTACCATCCCCACTCATGGGGGTCTGGATGCCTACCACTACTACCATCCTCACTCATGGGGGCTGGATGCCTACCACTACTACCATCCCCACTTATGGGGGCTGGATGCCTACCACCACTGCCATCCCCACCCATAGGGGGCTGGATGCCTACCACTAACACCACCCCTACTCAGGGTGGGCTGGATGCCTGTCACTACTGCCATCCCCACCCATAGGGGGCTGGATGGCTGTCACTACTACCATCCCCACTAATGGGGGCTGGAAGCCTACCACCACTGCCATCCCCACCCATAGGGGCTGGATGCCTACCACTAACACCACCCCTACTCAGGGTGGGCTGGATGCCTGTCACTACTGCCATCCCCACCCATAGGGGGCTGGATGGCTGTCACTACTACCATCCCCACTCATGGGGGTCTGGATGCCTACCACTACTACCATCCCCACTCATGGGGGGCTGGATGCCTACCACTACTACCATCCCCACTAATGGGGGGCTGGATGCCTACCACCACTGCCATCCCCACCCATAGGGGGCTGGATGCCTACCACTAACACCACCCCTACTCAGGGTGGGCTGGATGCCTGTCACTACTGCCATCCCCACCCATAGGGGGCTGGATGGCTGTCACTACTACCATCCCCACTCATGGGGGTCTGGATGCCTACCACTACTACCATCCCCACTCATGGGGGGCTGGATGCCTACCACTACTACCATCCCCACTTATGGGGGCTGGATGCCTACCACCACTGCCATCCCCACCCATAGGGGGCTGGATGCCTACCACTAACACCACCCCTACTCAGGGTGGGCTGGATGCCTGTCACTACTGCCATCCCCACCCATAGGGGCTGGATGGCTGTCACTACTACCATCCCCACTCATGGGGGTCTGGATGCCTACCACTACTACCATCCCCACTCATGGGGGGCTGGATGCCTACCACTACTACCATCCCCACTAATGGGGGCTGGATGCCTACCACCACTGCCATCCCCACCCATAGGGGGCTGGATGCCTACCACTAACACCACCCCTACTCAGGGTGGGCTGGATGCCTGTCACTACTGCCATCCCCACCCATAGGGGGCTGTATGGCTGTCACTACTACCATCCCCACTCATGGGGTGCTGGATGCCTACCACTACTACCATCCCCACTCATGGGGGGCTGGATGGCTGCCACTACTACCATCCCCACTCATGGGGGGCTGGATGCCTGTCACTACTGCCATCCCCACTCATGGGGGGCTGGATGCCTACCACCACTGCCATCCCCACCCATAGGGGGCTGGATGCCTACCACTAACACCACCCCTACTCAGGGTGGGCTGGATGCCTGTCACTACTGTCATCCCCACCCATAGGGGGCTGGATGGCTGTCACTACTACCATCCCCACTCATGGGGGTCTGGATGCCTACCACTACTACCATCCCCACTCATGGGGGCTGGATGCCTACCACTACTACCATCCCCACTCATGGGGGCTGGATGCCTACCACTACTACCATCCCCACTCATGGGGGGCTGGATGGCTGCCACTACTACCATCCCCACTCATGGGGGGCTGGATGCCTGTCACTACTGCCATCCCCACTCATGGGGGCTGGATGGCTGCCACTACTACCATCCCCACTCATGGGGGGCTGGATGCCTACCACTACTACCATCCCCACTAATGGGGGCTGGATGCCTACCACCACTGCCATCCCCACCCATAGGGGGCTGGATGCCTACCACTAACACCACCCCTACTCAGGGTGGGCTGGATGCCTGTCACTACTGCCATCCCCACCCATAGGGGGCTGGATGGCTGTCAATACTACCATCCCCACTAATGGGGGCTGGATGCCTATCGACCACTGCCATCCCCACCCATAGGGGCTGGATGCCTACCACTAACACCACCCCTACTCAGGGTGGGCTGGATGACTGTCACTACTGCCATCCCCACCCATAGGGGGCTGGATGGCTGTCACTACTACCATCCCCACTCATGGGGGTCTGGATGCCTACCACTACTACCATCCCCACTCATGGGGGCTGGATGCCTACCACTACTACCATCCCCACTAATGGGGGCTGGATGCCTACCACCACTGCCATCCCCACCCATAGGGGGCTGGATGCCTACCACTAACACCACCCCTACTCAGGGTGGGCTGGATGCCTGTCACTACTGCCATCCCCACCCATAGGGGGCTGGATGGCTGTCACTACTACCATCCCCACTCATGGGGGCTGGATGCCTACCACTACTACCATCCCCACTCATGGGGGCTGGATGGCTGCCACTACTACCATCCCCACTCATGGGGGCTGGATGCCTGTCACTACTGCCATCCCCACTCATGGGGGCTGGATGGCTGCCACTACTACCATCCCCACTCATGGGGGTCTGGATGCCTACCACTACTACCATCCCCACTCATGGGGGCTGGATGCCTACCACTACTACCATCCCCACTAATGGGGGGCTGGATGCCTACCACCACTGCCATCCCCACCCATAGGGGGCTGGATGCCTACCACTAACACCACCCCTACTCAGGGTGGGCTGGATGCCTGTCACTACTGCCATCCCCACCCATAGGGGGCTGGATGGCTGTCACTACTACCATCCCCACTCATGGGGGTCTGGATGCCTACCACTACTACCATCCCCACTCATGGGGGCTGGATGCCTACCACTACTACCATCCCCACTAATGGGGGGCTGGATGCCTACCACCACTGCCATCCCCACCCATAGGGGCTGGATGCCTACCACTAACACCACCCCTACTCAGGGTGGGCTGGATGCCTGTCACTACTACCATCCCCACCCATAGGGGCTGGATGGCTGTCACTACTACCATCCCCACTCATGGGGGCTGGATGCCTACCACTACTACCATCCCCACTCATGGGGGCTGGATGGCTGCCGCTACTACCATCCCCACTCATGGGGGGCTGGATGCCTGTCACTACTGCCATCCCCACTCATGGGGGCTGGATGGCTGCCACTACTACCATCCCCACTCATGGGGGTCTGGATGCCTACCACTACTACCATCCTCACTCATGGGGGCTGGATGCCTACCACTACTACCATCCCCACTAATGGGGGCTGGATGCCTACCACCACTGCCATCCCCACCCATAGGGGGCTGGATGCCTACCACTAACACCACCCCTACTCAGGGTGGGCTGGATGCCTGTCACTACTGTCATCCCCACCCATAGGGGCTGGATGGCTGTCACTACTACCATCCCCACTCATGGGGGTCTGGATGCCTACCACTACTACCATCCCCACTCATGGGGGCTGGATGCCTACCACTACTACCATCCCCACTCATGGGGGCTGGATGCCTACCACTACTACCATCCCCACTCATGGGGGCTGGATGGCTGCCACTACTACCATCCCCACTCATGGGGGCTGGATGCCTGTCACTACTGCCATCCCCACTCATGGGGGCTGGATGGCTGCCACTACTACCATCCCCACTCATGGGGGGCTGGATGCCTACCACTACTACCATCCCCACTAATGGGGGCTGGATGCCTACCACCACTGCCATCCCCACCCATAGGGGCTGGAGCCTACCACTAACACCACCCCTACTCAGGGTGGGCTGGATGCCTGTCACTACTGCCATCCCCACCCATAGGGGGCTGGATGGCTGTCAATACTACCATCCCCACTAATGGGGGCTGGATGCCTACCACCACTGGCATCCCCACCCATAGGGGGCTGGATGCCTACCACTAACGCCACCCCTACTCAGGGTGGGCTGGATGCCTGTCACTACTGCCATCCCCACCCATAGGGGGCTGGATGGCTGTCACTACTACCATCCCCACTCATGGGGGTCTGGATGCCTACCACTACTACCATCCCCACTCATGGGGGCTGGATGCCTACCACTACTACCATCCCCACTAATGGGGGCTGGATGCCTACCACCACTGCCATCCCCACCCATAGGGGGCTGGATGCCTACCACTAACACCACCCCTACTCAGGGTGGGCTGGATGCCTGTCACTACTGCCATCCCCACCCATAGGGGGCTGGATGGCTGTCACTACTACCATCCCCACTCATGGGGGGCTGGATGCCTACCACTACTACCATCCCCACTCTTGGGGGGCTGGATGGCTGCCACTACTACCATCCCCACTCATGGGGGCTGGATGCCTGTCACTACTGCCATCCCCACTCATGGGGGGCTGGATGGCTGCCACTACTACCATCCCCACTCATGGGGGTCTGGATGCCTACCACTACTACCATCCCCACTCATGGGGGGCTGGATGCCTACCACTACTACCATCCCCACTAATGGGGGGCTGGATGCCTACCACCACTGCCATCCCCACCCATAGGGTGCTGGATGCCTACCACTAACACCACCCCTACTCAGGGTGGGCTGGATGCCTGTCACTACTGCCATCCCCACCCATAGGGGGCTGGATGGCTGTCACTACTACCATCCCCACTCATGGGGGTCTGGATGCCTACCACTACTACCATCCCCACTCATGGGGGCTGGATGCCTACCACTACTACCATCCCCACTCATGGGGGTCTGGATGCCTACCACTACTACCATCCCCACTCATGGGGGCTGGATGCCTACCACTACTACCATCCCCACTCATGGGGGCTGGATGCCTACCACTACTACCATCCCCACTCATGGGGGCTGGATGGCTGCCACTACTACCATCCCCACTCATGGGGGCTGGATGCCTGTCACTACTGCCATCCCCACTCATGGGGGGCTGGATGGCTGCCACTACTACCATCCCCACTCATGGGGGGCTGGATGCCTACCACTACTACCATCCCCACTAATGGGGGGCTGGATGCCTACCACCACTGCCATCCCCACCCATAGGGGGCTGGAGCCTACCACTAACACCACCCCTACTCAGGGTGGGCTGGATGCCTGTCACTACTGCCATCCCCACCCATAGGGGGCTGGATGGCTGTCAATACTACCATCCCCACTAATGGGGGGCTGGATGCCTACCACCACTGCCATCCCCACCCATAGGGGGCTGGATGCCTACCACTAACACCACCCCTACTCAGGGTGGGCTGGATGCCTGTCACTACTGCCATCCCCACCCATAGGGGGCTGGATGGCTGTCACTACTACCATCCCCACTCATGGGGGTCTGGATGCCTACCACTACTACCATCCCCACTCATGGGGGCTGGATGCCTACCACTACTACCATCCCCACTCAATGGGGGCTGGATGCCTACCACCACTGCCATCCCCACCCATAGGGGGCTGGATGCCTACCACTAACACCACCCCTACTCAGGGTGGGCTGGATGCCTGTCACTACTGCCATCCCCACCCATAGGGGGCTGGATGGCTGTCACTACTACCATCCCCACTCATGGGGGCTGGATGCCTACCACTACTACCATCCCCACTCTTGGGGGCTGGATGGCTGCCACTACTACCATCCCCACTCATGGGGGCTGGATGCCTGTCACTACTGCCATCCCCACTCATGGGGGCTGGATGGCTGCCACTACTACCATCCCCACTCATGGGGGTCTGGATGCCTACCACTACTACCATCCCCACTCATGGGGGCTGGATGCCTACCACTACTACCATCCCCACTAATGGGGGCTGGATGCCTACCACCACTGCCATCCCCACCCATAGGGGGCTGGATGCCTACCACTAACACCACCCCTACTCAGGGTGGGCTGGATGCCTGTCACTACTGCCATCCCCACCCATAGGGGGCTGGATGGCTGTCACTACTACCATCCCCACTCATGGGGGTCTGGATGCCTACCACTACTACCATCCCCACTCATGGGGGGCTGGATGCCTACCACTACTACCATCCCCACTAATGGGGGCTGGATGCCTACCACCACTGCCATCCCCACCCATAGGGGGCTGGATGCCTACCACTAACACCACCCCTACTCAGGGTGGGCTGGATGCCTGTCACTACTGCCATCCCCACCCATAGGGGGCTAGATGGCTGTCACTACTACCATCCCCACTCATGGGGGACTGGATGCCTACCACTACTACCATCCCCACTCATGGTGGGCTGGATGCCTACCACTACTACCATCCCCACTAATGGGGGGCTGGATGCCTACCACCACTGCCATCCCCACCCATAGGGGGCTGGATGCCTACCACTAACACCACCCCTACTCAGGGTGGGCTGGATGCCTGTCACTACTGCCATCCCCACCCATAGGGGCTGGGTGGCTGTCACTACTACCATCCCCACTCATGGGGGGCTGGATGCCTACCACTACTACCATCCCCACTCATGGGGGCTGGATGGCTGCCACTACTACCATCCCCACTCATGGGGGCTGGATGGCTGCCACTACTACCATCCCCACTCATGGGGGGCTGGATGCCTACCACTACTACCATCCCCACTCATGGGGGGCTGGATGCCTGTCCCTACTGCCATCCCCACCCATAGGGGGCTGGATGGCTACCACTAACACCACCCCTACTCAGGGTGGGCTGGGTGCCTGTCACTACTGCCATCCCCACCCATAGGGGGCTGGATGGCTGTCACTACTACCATCCCCACTCATGGGGGGCTGGATGCCTACCACTACTACCATCCCCACTAATGGGGGGCTGGATGCCTACCACCACTGCCATCCCCACCCATAGGGGGCTGGATGCCTGTCACTACAACCACCCCTACTCATAGGACGGGTAATGCATGACACAACTAGCATACTCCCACATAAGGACTGTCTGTAAATTACATCCCACCCCCAAAACCATGACAAGCGTGTGTGGTCTGTGTCAAATGCATACAACACTGAACATGACATTGAACATACAATGTGACCCCCTAACACGTGTCACACATAATTGTGTGTGTGGCCTACACAATGCAAGCAGACCATGACCACTGTGGCAATGTGGCCCAAAGCCCCATCACCACAGTGCCCAAAAGGTAAGTGTGTGCTCCATAGCTGAAGCACATTTTGAACAGTGTGGCAATGGGGCCCAAAGCCCCATCACCACAGTGCCCAAAAGGTAAGTGTGTGCTCCATAGCTGAAGCACATTTTGAACAGTGTGGCAATGGGGCCCAAAGCCCCATCACCACAGTGCCGAAAAGGTAAGTGTGTGCTCCATAGCTGAAGCACATATTGAACAGTGTGGCAATGGGGCCCAAAGCCCCATAACTACAGTGCCCAAAAGGTAAGTGTAGTCCTGGTAAAAGCTGCAAAAACAAAACTGCAGGGATTATTCCTGGCCACACAACACCAAACACTACAGTGGCATTGTAGTGCTTGTGTCCCATAGCAACATAAATTGTGTGAGGCAAGCAGTGCAGTGCCAATGACACATCGTTCTGGCCATGTGCACACAAACATCAGCCATGGGGGCCCACATTGTCTACATTCACAAATAACACAATGACAGAAGTGAGCATCATAATGCAGACCCACATATCTGCACCAATGGACACACAAATGTAGATATCCTGTGGAGACTGTAGATGTCAGGTGAACAAATACCATACCATGGCAGCAATGGGACATACTAACCATGATCAATGTGCTGACTGATGACCTAGCAGTCCCAGGGCCAGCAGGGGAAAGCCAACAAACAACATACAGCCAATGGCAAACTAAAGATATGCCAATGCAGTGGTGCAAATGCACAAACACAAACAGGCAGACTCACACTGCATATCATACACAACAGGTGAGGGGGTTGTGTGCCAGTGTCCCCAGGCAAACACACAACACATGAGGAGGCCAGATTCACTAATACACAGATGTCAACACAGTCACATACAAAAGTAACTCATGGATTGGATTCCCCTATGTGGGCAAACAGGCATTGTGAGATGAGAGGGTGCCCAAATTACACATGTCACACAAGCTTGTAGGAACAGCAACAAACACAGCAAGAGACAGAACCACCACAGCACTCCCCCAGGGACCCCACATTGTGGTGACACTAGCCTGCATGACAATCACACTGTGATGACAAAGGTAGATGTCATCCACACTGTGAACCACAGCCATGTGACCTGAGCAACAAACTACCATCACACCTATACAAGCACAAAGCACTCAGCATGGCCTGCCAGCCAAGGACAATATGGAGGTAGTGCCCCAGCCGTGCAACAACTCACATTTGCACACACTCAACGCCACACACCTTGAACTCCACCAATGTGCAGCAGTGAAGCTCACATGGACTGCTGACATTGCACATGCACCCATGACAATCCCAGGGGTGGTGGGGGAAATAAGGTGCAGAAACCCATCACACATGGCCAGTCAACAATACTTGTGAATGTCTGACACACTGCACAGTATGCCGTACATGGGCATGACGTGAAATCCACCCCAAACAATGGGATCCTGGCCATAGTCACACACCAATGAAGAAGCCAAGCTGACCCACAAAGGACACACATAGACAACTTCCAACATTGCAGCTCTGACCCTGAGGAGTGGCAGCAGTCACACACACAACGTGTCACAATCACTGAAAGCATACACAAACAGAAAATCACATTACTCGTGTAACCAACAAGTGCCAAGAGGAATCCTGACTGTGTCCCATCTGCGTTTGCCCACATCCCCAGCCCTGACAACAAAGACAACTAGGGATGACAACCTCATGAACATTAGTTTGCCATGCACCCACATCCCGGAGAAACCAGGTCCAAGATGCTGGATGAACACAGAACAACTCAGCAAGCATCACAAACAGGAACATCCGTAGGGACACAGCCTGTGTAGGAAAAGGAGAAGGGAACACGCACAGACATGCCTACACAACACACAACACGGGCACAGCCTATATCACGGAATCACGCACTGCCATGAGGGCACTCCACTCCTGTGGAAGGTCAGCTGTGCCAAACCTTGTCTGTGCACGACTCAAACATGTCAGCAGAACACTCGGTCAGTGAGTCAACAACTACAACACACTGAAGGCTCTGCTCATATCAGCCTGGGCACGGGAGTGTCACGTCAGTCATCTGCATACACCCAAGACACGTGTCAAGCAACTTGCACTGTGTACACAGATGAGTCCTCCAAATTTGATGTGCTAAACTGCATGTCCATTGGAGACGGGCACACAGTCAGGGTACTAGGAACATTGGACAGTGGTAAGCCCACCAGATGTGCATCAGTGTAGGACAAAGATGGTAATCTACAAATGCTAAACGTACATCCCTGTGTCAAATGCTGAACATTACACCCTCAGACTGCAGCAAAGGATGCTATAGATCCAGACTAGATTAGGACACATATCCCATGGACCACATGGAGCCCATCACAGCAAAACTTCATTTACCTGATCTGAACACTATTACAACAACAAATGCATGATTCTACACATCTACATCATGTACCTCCAAAGATTAACCACAAGTAAACAAAAAGAGGCTTTATTCAGCAAGTGTGCAACTCAAATCAAAAGTCCAAAATAAACTAAGGCCAATGGCCAGTCCAAATATACAGTCCCAACAGGGTGATGTGTGACAACTTGTCAACAATTGCTTGCCTGCACAGGTACGGACAGGGGACATCCCCCTTGGAGGGGCATACGAGGGGCAGGCCAGGCACCGCAGGGACAGGATCAGGGGATGCCAGAAGGAGGCAGTGAAGGGGAGGTGGGTGCAGGAGTGTCACCGGCAACTGCAGTGGAGGTGTCTGACTCAGGGGGGCTGGCACCACCGCAGGGCTCAAGTCAGATGGTGTTGGTGCTGCAACCACTGCAGTGGGCTGGTCAGATGGAGTGGACTGGGTCCCCAATGCAGTGCCCGAGTCAGACGGGGTGGTTGTGGACTCCACCGCAGTGCATGACTCCAAGGTAGTGGAAGGGGGGCAGAAGAGCTGGGCAGGACAGAGGGGGGACACGGTCTCCACACCAGTGGCACAAACAGGCAGAGCGTCTGGTTTGGGGGTGGAAGAGCAAGTGGCAGGGGGAGGGCCTAAGCAGTTTGGGGATGCGGTATCGGTGTGTGGGGGAACCTGGGGCAGGGTGTGGCGGTGGAACCTGTGGAGTGGTGGCCTGGGGGATGGAGGTGAGAGACTGGGTGGTTGACTTGCAGGGCGGTGGCGGGGTCTTGCTCTTCCGGGACCGGGGGACTTGCGGGTGGGGGCTCACTCTGCCTGCGCCTGGGGGAGGATGTCCGGGGGCGAGGGGCACTCCCCTCTGTGTGGGTGGACTTCCTCTTCCCCCGGTATGCTGGATCAGCGGGATTGGAGGGGAAGAGGCCGAGGTCACAGAGGAAGAGCTGCTTATCAGGTGGGGTTGCAGGTGAGGCAAGGGAAGGGGTCTTGGAGGGAGAGCATCTTGAGGATTGCGGAGTGACTGTGGTTGCCTGTATGTGTGTCAGTTCCCCATCCCCTGTGTGTGTGGTATCAGTCCCCTGAGGATGCTTGTGTGCACGTCTTGTCTTGGATTTGGGTGTGTCTGTGCTGCTCGTGTCTGTGTGTCTGGGTGTTTGTGCAGGTGTGCATGTGCTTGGGACAGGTAGGGTGCCAGGAAGTGTGGATGGGGAAGAGGTAGGAGGGGCGAGGGACTGTTGGAGGAGGGACACTGCTGCCGTCAGGGAGGACTCCATGGACCTATTGCTCCTCTGTAGGGCAGACATACCCGTCGAGATGCCCTCCATGAACGACACCAGCTGTGTCAACAGAGTGGTGTGTGCATGGAGGACACTCAGCATTGCTGTCTGCCCTACATGGAGCTGCCGAAGGAGGTACACAGACTCCTCACTCAGGGCAGCAGGGGACACAGGGGCAGGGGGTGCGGTGCCTGGCACGAAGGAGACACGCTCCCGAGTACGGGAGCCTCCACGGACCTCAGGAATGGGAGCCAATGGGAGGGCGGTGGTGGTGGTGGTGGCGGGGCCAGACAGACTAGCTGGCCTTTGGTGGCTGCTGAGACCCGCCTCCACAAGGGAGTCATCCTCCGAGCTGCTGTGGTCCTCAGCTGAGGTGGATGGTGCTGAGGACTCCTCGGTGTGGCTCCCCTCGCCCTCCGTGCCACTGGGTCCCTCTGACCACTCGTCCGATGCTGACCCAGTCTGGCTCCGCTGCTCCTCCTGGTCCGTGGAGCTGTCCCCTCCTGTGGCCGTGGATGTATCTGCAAACAATTAGGGAAACAGACAAACATCAGTCACCTGCACTGACCGCACACACCACAGTAAGTACAGCACATTACAGAGCAAGCCCTGGCATCCTTAGTTGAACATTGCCTAAAGTCCTCACACAGATTCGGGGAAGCCAATTGTCAGTCTGATGGTCAACCATGGGACTCACACCCCTCCTGCCCTTGCACCCATCTGTCTGGTGCCTGTCTGATGGTAAGACCCCAGTGTGGACACATGCACCACCTACACAGTTGTTGGACATTGCAGGGAACACGGTGAAGTATGTGAACATGCACACATCACATCTCTTGCCACTGAGTCAGTGCAGGTGTCCGGATAAAGGGATGGCCAGAGTCTAAATAGAAATGCATGTGATGCATACCAGCACCAGACACCATGATGCACCCATGTCCGGATAGTCAATGCCACAATGGGGTGCATGTTGCACATGTCACTCCCCTGCAGGATCAGTCTCAGGAAGTTTAATGCCATGACACAGGAATGCGGGCAAAGTCATACATTACTGTCTCAAGTCACATGGCCATGGCAGCCAGCCAACACCAGTCTGCACTGTGTCACAATCCGAGGGCATGGGGAATGCAAGTTATGTGACTGACAAGTGCACATGTCCATCCCCCAAATACCACATCATCTGTACTACTATTTGTCCACGTCATACCAACTGGACATATGGGGGACATGAAACACAACTCTCTGAACATGAGCACCTCACAGTGTGCTGTGAATGAAAATACAGCTGCATGAAAGTCACAGTCGCAAACACCTGTGTGCACAGTCAAGTGATCAGACACCTATAAGTCACAGAAGTATCGTCTATCATGGTCACATCTCAGATGGCATGCTGATCCCTAACCGATAAACATACCAGTAGTCCTGACAACGAAGACACAGCACAATGAGACAGAGGCAGACACCTGAGGGTACATTTCACTGATCACAACATGCCAGATGATACACGGGAGTGGGAGTACAGAGTGTATTGTATGCCCTGGAGTAGGCATGACTGTCCAGCTCCACCTGTAAGAGGGATGAGTCCTGGACAGTAGGCAGGTGGCTAAGCATGTGTGACACACTGGATACACATACTCCTGAGGCCCAAACATTGTTCCCACCAGCAGCATGGGTGTGTGCCAAATTCCCCAGGGACATGTGGTGAGTCAGAGCAGCAAGCGGACCACATATCAAAGTTACACCCAGATTACATGTCAGAACTTAGGCATTGTGTAAGCAATTGACCCACCCATGAATCGCACAACATAGTCACGGGAACAAATGCTGTCCCCCACCTTGAGCAAAGCTAAATGCAATGACACAGTCCCCAAATGACACAATTTCCTGACTATAAGGGCCACACATATGCGTATCAGAGGAGAAGTGGGCATGTCACAAATGAGGGACATGGGTCCTGGACCACATGACTGATGTACTGTGGAAGTTTAACCAGGCCAGAGGAGGGCACATAGCATGTCAGACAAAGTGCACAGTGCAGTCATGGACTCACCCCCTCCTTGCTGCTGTCTGTCCTTCAGCTGCCCATCCAGGTCAGGGAAGACCACCGCCAGGATCCGGAGCATGTGGGGGGTCAGGGTCCGGTGTCCGCCCCTCCTGCGAGGAGGCGACAGCTTCAGCTGGACCCTTGCGATCCTCCGGGTCCAGCCACGAAGGTCCTGCCGCCTCTTCTGGCAGTTGCGGATCCTGCGCCTGTAGACCCCCACGGATCTTACTTTCCGGGCGATGGTCAGCCAGATTTCCTGCTTCTGGTGGGCATCAACCTGTGAGGATGACAAAGTGAAAAGGCCATTACTACACATGCAACATATACGTGCATCACACAGTTGGATATACATGTCTCAATCACAGGGGCATATGATGTACACAGGCAGTGCAACAATGGCTATGAACAGTTTGCCAGCAGTCACTACATGGTATCATTGCATGGGAAGTAAACCTAGTTGGAATGCACTGTTACTGCACTGTACCAGTTCAGTGCATGTAACTACACACTTTGGGGTGTGACAACTACTCAGTGGGCATGCTAGCCAATGGTGTGCACACTGAAAGTCCTGCTAGTCAGACAACATGCACAATTAGTGAGGCAGTGGACAGCACACTCACCTGCTCCCCTGGTGTCCCATACAGCTTGCTGTACTGTGGAAGGAGGCTGTCCAGCAGGGCCTGGTTCTCCTCAAGGCTGAAGGCTGGGGCTCTCTCCACAGTACGTGCCATTGCAGGAGCCAGAGGATGCATAAACAGCAGCAGTGTTGGTGGCAGATGTCGTCCTGGAGCATGTAGTGCAGGCAAGTGAGCTCTCAGGGGAACAGCCAGCATTATATGTGTGCTGCAGAGGCAGATACTGTCCCATGTGTCCAAAGTGATAGGTCCAAGTCGTTTGCATCTTCTGAATCTGACCAATCCATGGAATAGCAGCACTAATACACGCCCACAGCATCCTTCAAATCTTCAACTTCATGACACCCATGATTTTGCAACATTGTTGTGGCTGGCCAACTGAATTCACTGCATCAGACTCGTTGAAGCTTCGAAAACGCGTCCGTTGCCATGCCAGGCCCCAGCCAATGCGTGCGCACCGATCGGTCCATTGATGTACAACGCGTACCCGGGATACAACGCGTACCCGCTCACATCCAATGAAATGGGCCGTGCGGGCACACCGATCGGTCCATTGCTGTACAACGCGTACCCGGGATACAACGCGTACCCGCTCACATCCAATGCAATGGGCCGTGCGGGCACACCGATCGGTCCATTGCTGTACAACGCATACCCGGGATACAACGCGTACCCGCTCACATCCAATGCAATGGGCCGTGCGGGCACACCGATCGGTCCATTGCTCTACAATGCGTACCCGCTCACATCCAATGCAATGGGCCGTGCGGGCACACCGATCGGTCCATTGCTGTACAACGCGTACCCGGGATACAACGCGTACCCGCTCACATCCAATGCAATGGGCCGTGCGGGCACACCGATCGGTCCATTGCTCTACAACGCATACCCGCTCACATCCAATGCAATGGGCCGTGCGGGCACACCGATCGGTCCATTGCTCTACAACGCGTACCCGCTCACATCCAATGCAATGGGCCGTGCGGGCACACCGATCGGTCCATTGCTGTACAACGCGTACCCGGGATACAACGCGTACCCGCTCACATCCAATGCAATGGGCCGTGCGGGCACACCGATCGGTCCATTGCTCTACAACGCGTCCCTGGACAGGTCACACGCATATGTCACCATGCTGGTCACTGGTGAACCTATGCCAGCCACATATACTTTCCAGGGACTCAGGGGCACACCTACAACACCACACCCAGTCCACACTGTATCTAAGGCATGTGTGGCAGCATAACCTTATCTGTTTATGAGGGTGAACATGTGGTTTTTGGGGTGGCACTTGGGGGCAGACACACCCAGGCTGTGCACGTGTTCATGGGGACAGGGTCCTTTGTGTGTTGTGCACCTGACCACTGTGGTGTGCAACTTTTCATTTTTGAGCATGTGTCATGGTCACATTTCCAGGTTGTGTATGTGTATGACATGTCACATACCCCCAGGCTCACATGTGGGAAGGCATGTACGTCACAGGGTGGCCCATTGCCACAATAGTGATGTCCCTCCGCAGTCTGTGTGCATGTTGTGTTTCACATGTCTCTGACTCCATGTGCACAATGGGAGACAGTCTCCACATCCACGTGGTTTGTGCATGAACTTTGATGTTGTGTGTGTGTGTGTCACAGACGTCCATGTCTGTCCTGCAGAGGCTACAGGGGCACCACTACCTGTGGGTGTCATGTTTGTTTTTCTGACGTGTACATGATACGCCATGTCATGCCAGTGTCCATGTGGCAAGACAGGGTCCCTGGGAATCTACCTGTCAATGAGCTGTGATGCCTGTGGAGCATCTGTCCAGACATGTCACTGTGGTATGTGTGTGGAACGTGAGAGCAGTAAATGGGTACTGTGACACAGCCTAATGGTTTCCCATAGCACACCCTGGAACCTGTTGTCAACACTTGTTGAACAGAGATGTTAGATGATGTCCATGTAGGTGCCATATATGTCCAAACAGAACGACACACACATCAAGTACTTGTGTTTGTTAATGATGTATCATGTGAAATTGAGTATGATGAACGGCACATAGGTGGGGTGACTGACAATCTTGCTTTCTTCACCTATGCACTGCAGGGCTCCTGCTGTCCATCGACCATTCCCAGACCTGGCAACGATGGTGGAACGTGACAGCATCCGACGGTACCGCTTCACCAGGCAGCTGATTGAGGATTTGGCAGTGCGGTTGGACCCACATTTGCAGCCTGGCCGGCCGTATCCTACAGCGCTGACCCCCAAGGTGAAGGTGATGGCAGCCCTACACTTCTTTGCCACTGGTACCTTTCAACACACTGTGGCATCTACTGGTGGGATGTCACAGACTATGTTCAGCCGTGTGCTACGCGATGTTTTGGGGGCAATGTTGAGATACCTGAACCAGTACATCTATTTCCCAACACGTCAACGACTCACTGACGTCAAGAGTGACTTCTATGCCCTGGGGAGGATGCCACATGTAATTGGCTCCATTGATGGGACACATGTGGCTTTGATACCACCACAGGCACATGAGCAGGCATACCGGAACCGTAAACATTACCATTCGATCAATGCTCTGGTGGTATGTCTTGCAGATATGACCATCACACATGTGTGTGCCCGTTTCCCCGGTTCGGCACACGATGCCTACGTGATGAGGAGTAGTCGCATCCCGAGGATGATGTCACAGATGCCGAACCAGCGTGCCTGGCTTGTTGGTGTGTACTGACTTTGTACCATTGTGTGTGTTCTGCTATGTTGTTTTCTGCACACATTTTCAAATCGGCTAATGTGCAATTGTCTGTCTGTAGGTGACTCGGGATACCCCAACATGCCGTGGTTGCTGACACCCCTCAGGAACCCTGTGACACCAGCCCAGATGCGCTACAATGAGGCACATGGTCGGACGAGGAGGGTGATTGAGCGGACCTTTGGTCTCCTGAAGAGCCGCTTCCGCTGCCTGGACAAGACAGGAGGGGCCCTCCCATATGCCCCAGCAAAGGTGTGCAAGATTGTCATCGTCTGCTGCATGCTACACAACCTGGCAGTGCGGAAGGAGTTGCCTCTCATCCTGGATGACGATGACCAACGTCCGCCACCTGTGGAAGATCCTGGCCTGGGTCACGATGCCAGTGAAGATGATGATGATGATGGTGATGTCCGCACACAGCTCATCACCAACTTCTTCAGCTGAATGTGAGTCTCCAGAGGGTTGTAATGTCAATGATTTGAGTTTGCATGATATGTGTGTGTGGTGCTCTGGTGCTGTTTGAGTGTGGCCATGTGCTACTTGACTGGATGCGTGCAGCGATGTGTCCTTGCAGGTGGTCTGTACTGCCCAACAGTGTTGACATGCTAACTTGGTTTTGTGTAGTTATCTCGTGACATGTATTAGACATGAGTATTGCCGTTCTGTGCTGTTCTTCAGTGGTTTTGACTGTGTGTCATGTCTGTCCTTCACAGGGTGCTGCCGGAGTTGTTTGATCAACTTGGATCCCCCGAATCCATGATTCAACTTCCAAGGTGGAAGCAGTCGTTTCCCTACAGGTGATGTGCCACACACCCCTGGACTTTCTATCTTCTGCACTTTTTGACTTTGTGGCCACAGCCAGGTTGGATTAGCTTGCATTTGTAGTGGAAACAACATGTTGCAAATGTGTAATAAACCTGTGCTTCACTTTGGGATGTGCGTTGTCTGTAGTCACACATCTGACTGACATTTGCTTACTGCACCTGTAGTCTAGTTGACACTGACTGTGAATAGGTGGCGTGTCTGTGCATTCCACTGTATTTCGTTGCAACATCAGTATAGGTGATGAGTCTGATGGCCCTGGTGTGTATGTGTTGTGTGGCCCTAGTGGTGTGTCTCCCTCATATGTGTCACGTCGCCATGACTGACATGACGGTGTTGGACTTGCTGTAGCAGTTAGCATGCACAGTGTCATTTTTCTGATCACCATCTCCATGACAGAGAGCACGTTGGAATCACAACAGAGGCAGATATGGTGTATTGGTGAGTTTATTTACATACAGGTGTGAGGATGGTGCACAGGATGGTGGGTGCTGTACATAGAAATTGGAATCCAAAGTTCCCATGTGATTCGGAAGTCTTGGTAGCTGAAATGTCCAGAGTAAAGTCCACAGTCATCTGATAAATTTGGCCAACTAGAGCTCCCCATGTCATGTGGGAGAGTTGGGTTGGCTTCGACAGGGCGTGCAGTTTGCACACAGAGGAAAAGTTCCAGAACAGGTGTTGGCTTCCTGGGGGATGTAGATGGCCATCGGCCTCTCAGTTTGGCCTCCTCGGACGGCCCCTCTTCTTGGGGGGGACCCTCAGGTGCAGGCTGCGGCGGTGCAGGGGACTCTCTGCCAGAGTCCTCCTCCCTCCCTGTGGCATTTGCAGTTGTTTCAGCAGCAGATGTTGTGGGCACACAGGGAGGTGAGGCCATGTTGGTGCTGATCTGGCGGAGGCATGTCAGTATGTCCCTATGCACCGCTGTCAGTTGTTCCAATGTGTCCCACTTGGACTCCATGCCAGACATGTGTGTCTCGACACGTGACATGTGTGTCTCGACACGGGACATGTGGGAGTCCAAGCGGGCATGATGGGCAGCCTGCTGCTGTTGTATGTCCTTGAGGATCCCCACTACCTGGCTGACCTCTCCGGTGCTAGTCTGGTACGCATCCGCGATGCGTGCCAGTTGTGGGTCATCATGCAGTCCAGACCCCTCTGCAAAGAGCGACCTATGTCTACCACCCCTCCCACCACCCCATGGCGACACGTGCAGGACCTGCGGTGGCACGCACAGGTGACCGTGGGCCCACTTGGGTGTTGTTCCTGGGCTCGTTGTCACCAGCTCCAGTTTGGGCCTGGGTCCCTGCGCTGTTGTCATCTGTGGTCCTTGGTCTGTCCGTGTTGGCAGGGGTGGCCTGTGTGTTGGCAGTTGTTGGAGGGGTGGGTGCAGGGGTGCAGATGTTGGTCCTGCTGGTGCTGCATGATGACTCACACCGGAGGGTCCAGCTTGTTCTTCGCCATCCGAGGAGTGCAGAGGCTGATCCACACCAGTGAGCTCAGTGTTCCCCGGAGCCTGGGACAGGGACTCCTCCTCGTCTGCTGCTGTGTCCCCATCATCACCTGTTTTGGGGAGAGACACAGATTGTATGTTATGTTTCTACTGGCATCAATTGTTCAAACACCTGACAGTTGTGACTGTACCTCTGGATGTGGGCCAGGACATTGCATTCTCCTAAATTGTGACAGTCAGAGAGTGATATTGGTGTAGCACATTGTCCTGCCAACCTGTGGCATGTCAATGTGAATGTTGAGGTGTGTGCATGACCAGCATTGGTGGTATTTGGTTGCCATCCAGGCCTCCTTCTCCCCCAGCCCAGTTATCCCACCATGAAGCGTGCTTCCATTGCAGGGAGTGCAAGTTGTCTTTCAGGATGTCAGTCAGTGGTGTCCTGCTGTTGGTTGTTGCACAGTTCCCAGCAGGGCCTTGTGCTCCCCCAGCAGTACCCAGTGTGAGCCATCTTGTGAGTTCTTTTCCACTCCCTGTGATGTGAGCATGGTTCAGGGTGGTGTTGATGGGCCAATTGTGAGGCTGACCAATATCTGTGACTACCACTCCCATCATGCTATTGCCTCCACCCCCTTCCCAGCATGCCCATCCTTCCTTCCTTTTGACTCTGCTTCCCTGTGGGGTGGGGTGCCTGTGCTGACAGGATGGCTGGGAGTGTTGTCCTGGCAGTTGTTTGGCTACAAGTCCCAAGAGTGTCCCTGTGCTTCACACAGCATAACCCAGGGTGGTGGTTCTTTGTGGGATCTTCAGTTAGGATGTGAGGCATTGCATTCTCCCAGGTGGGTTATGTGGAGTTAGTGTTGAGGGTGTGTGTGAGGGGAGGTGCTTGTAACTATGGTCAGTGCTGTGAGTCCTCCTTCCCACCCTGCCAGATATCCCACCATGGAACGTGCTTCCATTGCAGGGAGTGCAAGTTGTCTTTCAGGATGTCAGTCAGTGGTGTCCTGCTGTTGGTTGTTGCACAGTTCCCAGCAGGGCCTTGTGCTCCCCCAGCAGTACCCAGTGTCAGCCATCTTGTCAGTTGTTTTCCACTCCCTGTGATGTGAGCATGGTTCAGAGTGGTGTTGATGGGCCAATTGTGAGGGTGACCAATATCTGTGCCTACAACTCCCATCATGCTATTGCCTCCACCCCCCTTCCCAGCATGCCCATCCTTCCTTCCTTTTGACTCTGCTTCCCTGTGGGGTGGGGTGCCTGTGCTGACAGGATGGCTGGGAGTGTTGTCCTGGCAGTTGTTTGGCTACAAGTCCCAAGAGTGTCCCTGTGCTTCACACAGCATAACCCAGGGTGGTGGTTCTTTGTGGGATCTTCAGTTAGGATGTGAGGCATTGCATTCTCCCAGGTGGGTTATGTGGAGTTAGTGTTGAGGGGTGTGTGAGGGGAGGTGCTTGTAACTATGGTCAGTGCTGTGAGTCCTCCTTCCCACCCTGCCAGATATGCCACCATGGAACGTGCTTCCATTGCAGGGAGTGCAAGTTGTCTTTCAGGATGTCAGTCAGTGGTGTCCTGCTGTTGGTTGTTGCACAGTTCCCAGCAGGGCCTTGTGCTCCCCCAGCAGTACCCAGTGTCAGCCATCATGTCAGTTGTTTTCCACTCCCTGTGATGTGAGCATGGTTCAGAGTGGTGTTGATGGGCCAATTGTGAGGGTGACCAATATCTGTGCCTACAACTCCCATCATGCTATTGCCTACACCCCTTCCCAGCATGCCCATACTTCCTTCCTTTTGAGTGGACTTCACTGTGTGTGAGTGTGACAGCAATGGCAAGATGGCTGACAGTGTGGTCCTGTTGTTTGTTGGTGCCCAGTTCCCATCAGGGCCTTGTGCTCCCCACAGCAGTACCCAGTGTCAGCCATCTTGTCAGTTGTTTTCCACTCCCTGTGATGTGAGCATGGTTCAGAGTGGTGTTGATGGGCCAATTGTGGGTGTGACCAATATCTGTGACTACCACTCCCATCATGCTATTGGCTACACTGACTTCACCAGCATACACAGAATTCCTTCCTTTCAGTGAGCTTCCCTGTGAGGTGGTGTTCTAGTGGTGGGTAAATATCTGGGAGTGTTTGTTGGTTCTATTTGTGCCACTGCCTTGCTGTATTTGTTGTTAGGTTTGTACATGTCATGACACAGTTACATATCACTATGAGATGGCAGGTATTGTGTTTGTCTGACTAGCATTCACATCTTGGGATGAATATCTTTTGGTTGCTGTGTATTTGCTAAGGGTGCATGGTTTGCCTATCCCCTTGACTGTGATGTGTGTGTGTTGTCACACCATATTGTGTATATTAGTTGTGTACTCACCAGGCTCTGGGATGTCTGTTAGTCCGTATACGCTCACTGGTGGTAGGATGGCCCGCACCTTCTCCTCCCAGGGCATGAGGTATACTGGTTTTGCAGGAGGGCCACTGCCGGTGTGCTGGCTGAGGAGGTAGTCCTTTTGAGTAGGTCCCGGACCCTCCTGCGCACATCATACCACCTGTTCTGGATGTCTTCCTTTGTGCGCAAACATGGTGATTGTGCGTTCACCCTGTCGACAATCCTCGCCCACATCTTGGTTTTCTGCGACATGGGGGTCTGTTGTACCAATGTACCAAACAACTGTGGCTCTACCCTCAGGATCTCGTCTACCAGGACTTCCAATTCACTATCTAGGAACTTATGGTTCTTCTTTGGGGGCATGGTGATGGGTGGTGGTGGTGATTGATGTGTGTGTGTGTGCAAGTGGGGGGTGTGAGTGTAGGTTTAGCTGGGTGTGTGTGAGGGTGCTATTTGTAGGTGTGGTAATGGTGTGTGGCTTGTGTGATGTATGAGCTGTGAGTGTGTCTGTGGTTGCTGTGTGATGGTGTTCTGTGCTGGCAGGTCAGTGGAATTTGCAAAGGATCATGGTAGGGATTTGTGGCATTTATGTAGGTGGAGTTGGAGGTGTGTCCTTGTTCCATTTTTTTTTCCTCCCTGTATTTATTGGCTTTGTGGTTGCTTGTTTGGCCCTTTTTAAAAAAAAATTTCCTTGGTGTTTTTGGTGCATGTAGGAGTCGTTCTTGTGTCCGAGTAGGACGCTGCAGTTGTCTGGTGCGATCTTGTCCGACTCGTTCCCGCTGTGTGTCAGCTAGGTTTCATATGCGGCGTACGAGTCGGTCGCAGAGTATTGGGTTGCTTTGGCTGGGTTTTGTATGCGTGTCGGTCGTACGGCTTGTGCTCTGGGCGAGTCGGTCGTGTTTTGCACGCACAGCATCGTACTACGCGGGTCGGAGTTCGCGGGTACGTTTCGTTCAGGTTCAAGCTGGGTGCGTGTCGGTCGGTTCGTTTCGCGTGATTTCCCGGCCGGATGGCTTGTTTCCGTCCGGCTCGGTCGGTCGTTTTGTATTCCGTCCGAGTCGGTCGGATTTCACATGCATTTCATCGTACTACCCGGGTCGTACGGCGCCGGTCCGAGTCGGTCGGACTAAATTCCCGTACCAAGTCGGTCGGTATTTTTTCCGGCCCGAATCGGAATCGGCCCCTAAATTGGGGTAGGTGCTGGACACTAACCTTAATCAATTTACTATTCCAACTCCAGTCACAATTAAGGGGTCGATTCCGATCCCGGTCGGAGGCGCACCTAATACCATTCGGCCGGGAAAAAAGCCAGGCGAATGCCTGTTTCCCGACTGATTCGCACATACGTCCGAACGAGCAAGTACGATGCGCACAACTGCCCAAATCCCGACCCAGTCGTACTCACCCAATACAGGTCCTGTTCTACGACCGAGGCGGATCCGGAAACGCAAAATCGAGTCGCACGGAAGCCAAAATGCAGCCCCGTCCGGCCGGACAAGTACGATGCGCTTTCCGTACGCGCCGAACCCGTCGCTACGCACGGCACGTCAAAGCATCCGGGAGAGGCGCATATAAGCTCCGATTCGCGCCACAAGACGATCCACGGCTACGAGACGAACACGCCAGCGACGAGGACGAGGCGAAGCAAAGAGAAAGACGAACGAGACGAACCAACCATGAATCCCATCGTGCCGATCCTACCAATATTCTACATCTATTACCGAAACAGGCACGGACGCGTACGGCGCAGAAGATAAGTCAGACACCAACAACAAAAACAAACTACACGTACCCGACATATCACACACACACACAGAGGGATGCAGAAATTACTTACACCAGCAACAGCAGCACCATAGGGGCGGGATGGCCATCACCAATGCCACATATACACATAGGGGCCTGGATGCCCACCACCACTACCACCCCTACTCAGGGGGTGCCAGATGCCTACCACTACTACCACCTCTACCCATGGGGGCTGGATGCCTACCACCACTACCACCCCTACTCAGGGGGTGCCAGATGCCTACCACTACCACCACCCCTACCCAGGGGGGGCTGGATGCCTGTCACTACTACCACCTCTACCCATGGGGGCCTGGATGCCCACCACCACTACCACCCCTACTCAGGGGGTGCCAGATGCCTACCACTACTAACACCTCTACCCATGGGGGCCTGGATGCCCACCACCACTACCACCCCTACTCAGGGGTGCCAGATGCCTACCACTACTACCACCTCTACCCATGGGGGGCTGGATGCCTGCCACTACCACCACCCCTACCCATGTGGGGCTGGATGCCTGTCACTACTACCACCTCTACCCATGGGGGCCTGGATGCCTACCACCACTACCACCCCTACTCAGGGGGTACCAGATGCCTACCACTACTACCACCTCTACCCATGGGGGCTGGATGCCTACCACCACTACCACCCCTACTCAGGGGTGCCAGATGCCTACCACTACTACCACCTCTACCCATGGGGGCTGGATGCCTACCACCACTACCACCCCTACTCAGGGGGTGCCAGATGCCTACCACTACTACCACCCCTACCCATGGGGGGCTGGATGCCTACCACCACTACCACCTCTACCCATGGGGGCTGGATGCCTGTCACTACTACCACCCCTACCCATGGGGGCTGGATGCCTGTCACTACTACCACCTCTACCCATGGGGGCCTGGATGCCCACCACCACTACCACCCCTACTCAGGGGGTGCCAGATGCCTACCACTACTACCACCTCTACCCATGGGGGCTGGATGCCTACCACCACTACCACCTCTACCCATGGGGGCTGGATGCCTACCACCACTACCACCCCTACTCAGGGGTGCCAGATGCCTACCACTACTACCACCTCTACCCATGGGGGCTGGATGCCTACCACCACTACCACCCCTACTCAGGGGGTGCCAGATGCCTACCACTACTACCACCTCTACCCATGGGGGGCTAGATGCCTGTCACTACTACCAACCCTACCCATGGGGGGGCTGGATGCGTATCACCACTACCACCCCTACTCAGGGGGTGCCAGGTGCCTATCACTACTACCACCTCTACCCATGGGGGGCTGGATGCCTGCCACTACCACCACCCCTACTCATAGGACGGGTAATGCATGACACAACCAGCATACTCCCACATAAGGAATCACAGAAAATTACATCCACCCAAACAACATGACAAGCGTGTGTAGTCCATGTCAAATGCCAACAACACAAAACATGACAATGAACATACAATGTGACCCACTATCACATGTGTGACACATAAAAGTGTGTGGCCTCCACAATACAAGCCGACCATGGCCACTGTGGCAATGGGGCCCAAAGCCCCATCACCACAGTCACCAAAAGGTAAGTGTGGGGTCCATGGCTGATGCACCTTTTGATCAGTGTGGCAATGGGGCCTAAAGCACCATCACCACAGTCACCAAAAGGTAAGTGTGGGGTCCATGGCTGATGCACCTTTTGATCAGTGTGGCAATGGGGCCTAAAGCACCATCACAACAGTCACCAAAAGGTAAGTGTGGGGTCCATGGCTGATGCACCTTTTGATCAGTGTGGCAATGGGGCCCAAAGCCCCATCACCACAGTCCCAAAATGTAAGTGTGGGGTCCATAGGCTGATGCACCTTTTGATCAGTGTGGCAATGGGGCCTAAAGCACCATCACCACAGTCACCAAAAGGTAAGTGTGGGGTCCAAGGCTGATGCAC